>OZ005653.1:147726184-147908684 GCA_963930645.1 Salticus scenicus | reverse complement strand
TGGGCGCCATTAATGTGTGATCAACGATGAACCTGGATGCAGGAATGGCGTGAAGTCACTTTTCAGACAAATCACAATCCTGTTTACAGTATCAAGATTGCCTTATCCGTATTTAACGGCATTATGAATAATGCGCATTGCCAGCTGGGATTCGACATCATCATACTGTCCATCATTTGCAATGATGTTGTGGGTTCTTATTGGAACTGGCCCCCACCACTCACCAGTAACTTCGATCGATGAATTGTGGCATCGTGTTGAAACTTCATGAAGTGCTCTACCCGTACATGTCATCCAATCGCTGTTCTATTCAATGCCTAGGCAGATATGTGCTGTTATTTCTCACAGAGGTCGCTGCTTTATGTACTGTTTTCTCAGTACATATTACTCCAAATTTTCTGAAATTTTAATCAATTGTTCTTCCTACTATAATGTATGTGTCCAACAAATTTCATTCCGTTATTATCATTCCTTCTTGGTGTTGCATTTTCAATGTCGAGCAGTATATAAATATAAAATAAATATAGCGTATTAAAATTATTTTAGAAGTTTAACATATGTAAATGTATCTCAAATATGTTATAAATTATGAAAAGGTAATAATGTCCTTCAAATGAAACATTATTCGTATTTTTGGTAAATAACTATGTACTTTGTTTATTAATAGTAATTATATAATTTATAAATAAATCTATATACACGTTTCTAATGTTATGGATACTGCAACGTTTCCTTTTAGACAACGAATTTTTCATACATGCATAATATATGTGAAATATCCCCGAAAAATAATGCTATTCTTTATACAGATATCTATCAAAACATCAACGACTGAGACGGGAATAATGTTTTATGCAGAACAAAAAATCAACATCATATATTTTGGTTTGATGTATGATAACTACTATTCTTATAAATTTTCAACATAAATTCTATGAGAAAGAAATTTGAAAAAGCTATAGGCTAGAATAATGATCCTAGTCTTTGTTTTACCCCGAGGAATCAAGTATATTCAAAACAATTCAGCTATAAAATGCATGCAGTATTTCAGATTCTAAAATGGAAAGTTAGATACAGATATTTCAAAGAAATAAATAACTCTCAAGAAATAGTAGTAAATGTACACCGTGTTTCTCTTTTTACTAAAACAAAAAAGAAAAAATAAAGAAAAAATTAAAATTAAAAGGAAAAAATAAAAAGGAAGAAAGAAATAAAAATCTAAAATTGCAGAATTTAATTAAAGGAATATTTGTTTCTTTCTTTTTAATTAAATGTAAAATTACAAAGCATAAATATTAGCAAGACTCAATTAAACTTCTAAATGAGAGGGAAAATAAAATCCAGTTGGGAGATTCTGCGGAATGCTTGATTTAAGGACAGCTCAAAAAAAACCTAAATTCACAACTTAATTAAACGGGATTTGGAAAAATAGGCACAAATAATTTTGCATAGCATTTGCATCAAAATAAAAATTAACTAAAATGCTGAATTCCGCATAAAATGTAACACTTTCAAAATCACATAAAACATTTTGTAACAAATGAATCTAATTAAAATAAAAAATGTATTAAAAGATGTTACTTCCTTCTAACTCCCCCCAAGGTGAATGATTGTCATATAATTTAGCTCTGGCGCATAGTCTACAAGCTTGTAACTGCTCAGATGCACACTCATTTTCTTTTATTATCATCGATAGTCTGAAAAAAAATTCGTTGTTAAACATATTTAATAATTTATTTTAAAATAAAATCGTTTTTTATTAATTAATATAGCTAGTAGATAAAATAATAACTTTTTTTTTTTTTTTTTTTTTTTTAATTTGAAAATATTTTTCTGAAATCTTTGATATAATAAATTTTAATACAAAACTTAAAAGCAAACAATTGAAAGCTCTGCAATGCACGCTAAAATTGCTTTGAAATTCTATTTCGAAAGGCTAATTAAACATTCTCTGAAAAATTAAATGTATAATATTATTAAGGTTTGCATTAAAAAAAAAATTGTTGCTGATATTTTGTAAAATAAAATTTTTTGACCATTTCCCCTATTTTTATAACAAGCGA
Organism: Salticus scenicus; assembly: GCA_963930645.1. Taxonomy (NCBI): domain Eukaryota; kingdom Metazoa; phylum Arthropoda; class Arachnida; order Araneae; family Salticidae; genus Salticus; species Salticus scenicus. The sequence goes on along the minus strand of OZ005653.1, from coordinate 147,906,621 downwards.
AGAAAAAATCAATTTCTAGAGAAAATCATTGAGAAAAGTACGTACAGTCTTCCAAAACGAAGCAAAAACTCCTTTAAGACATCTTTCTGGAAACACATCATTTAACGTTTTTATTTCTAACGTTTCTTAGATTTACGAGGACAGTACATTTCATTTAAATAGAAAATGGCTGTTCTTTTATTGAACTTGTGAATATATTTCGACGCGACTTAAAATAGAATATTTATTATTAGTAGATCTGCCTGTGTATATATGGAGCCTAAATGAGCATTACTAAAGAAGTGTGATGATTTATATATCTCACAGTAAATCTCTGGAGTTGTATAAAATGAAAATTATATTTTCTTGTAAGTAACAACAATATGTTTCCTGAATATTTGCAAAAATACAATTAACTGTCACTTTTGTTATATTTGCATAAATTGTACTATATTATTAAAAATATACATGACTATAAAGGTTACACATTTGAAAAGACCAGCAATTTAGCAAATAAATGAGGCTGTATCTATATAAATGTTTTATATAGATGGAAAAAATAATAGCAGGTAGATAAATGATAAAATTAGAAAATTTTAATGGACCAATCCCATAACCATTTAAAAAATCCTTTTGCTGCATAGAACGTTCAGTATTATTATTATTTTTTTTTTTTTGAACAAGATATATATATATATATATATATAAAGAGTAGAAAAATACGGTAGAAAGTAGGATATTCAGTATTAATAAAGTAATTAAAATTATGTTTTCACTGGTTTGAATCTAAGATCTTTAAAATATTAATATAAAGTATTTCTTTTCTTGATAAATATTACAAAAAAAAAAAAAACTGAAATGATGAAGCTAAAACACAGTTTAAATTTGTAGAAATATACCGGGTGATCGTAAAAAAACTTGGTCTATTTAGAACACTCTTTAACTGTAACTAAAACATGGATTGAGTCGAGAATTTCTAGATAGACATTTCAAAGGATGCGCTGAAACGTTCTTCAAAAATAAATAAATAAAATCCTCTAGGTGGCGCATTACAGTGAAAATGCTTGAAATTATAAAAATATGTAACTGCGGTACCGACCATATAAAAAAATTTACAGCTCATTTCCAAATTTACAATTAAAAAAATAAAAATATTAAAAAGAGTCATAAGAGCAAGAGTGCTGAAGCAGAGGCTTGAGCATGGCAAATTGAAACATGATGTTTTCTGATATGAAAAATTATTCACTGTTCATCAAAATCTCAACAAACAAAACGATGGCGTTTGGTCAAGAACAAAATCTACTCTGGATCCAGACCTGTCAAAGGTCAGCAGAAAACAAAAAACTGCTCTATTATAGTTTGGGTCAGACTAACATCCATTGGTTGTATCCCTCCAGTTTTTGTTCCTGAAGGTATAAAAACTAATGCTCAAAAGTACCAAGAATTAATCTTGAAGGTTCTTTAGCGCCGTGGGCACAGTCTCCTTTCGGAAAAATTACTTTCACCTTTTAAAAGGACTCTGCATCATCACATAAAGCAGATACTAGACAAGTGGGGTTGAAGAAAAATGTTCCTTCATTTATAAAGGTAACCTAATGCCCCCAACCCCTTACAAACCCTTATCTCAATCAATTGGATTATTTACTGTCAAGTACAATTTCTTCTATATTTTCTGTATAAATTCACGCTGTTCAAATATTTATTAAAGCCATTATTTATCAAAATGATTTCTATGGTGAGTACAAACAATATTCATATGAGAAATGTACATCCCTAAATATCGAAAGAAAGAAAAAAAAATTGTACCATATAGAATAGCAAACTATTTCTTAGGAAATACATTTTTTTTTTTAAATCAATAATATTATTTCTAAGTATAACATATCTATGATTCAACCATTTGTTTTAAAGGTAATGGAAAATTATTTAGAGAAATACTCATATTGAAAACTTACACCCTCACAAGGATTCAGTTATGTTATTACACATACACTGAGGAAAAAATATACCACCTCCATATAAAACAAATAAGTGATCATTTTCTACATCCCTAAACTAAAAATATAGATTTACGAGGCATGAGTATAAAGTCAACAAATAAACTGGATAGACGAAATGATCGAGAATTTCTAGAATTGAATCGGGAATTCCCGAAAGGATCTGGAATATTATGCATCTTCTTTATTGCGAGAAATTTTCGCTTCAGTTCCTATAATTGTGTCATAAATCAAGATTATAATTACTAATACTCACCTCTTGAGTTCGCATTTACTCAAAGATTTTTAAATAAGTTTGACCACGATAATATAAAAAAAAAAGATCTAGAATCGTAATAGTGGATTTTAGAACTCGATAGCAATGAGAATATATACAATTTTATATAATTGGTTGAAAAAATATTTCTCATTGTGTACATTAATACGAAAATTTGTCTTATGCTGTCATATAAAATATCATGATAAAATGGCTCCACCTGATGAACAATATACACCAAAAATTGATAGGCAACATTTTGTGCCATGGTGTAACTAAATATACATTTTTCTGAAATTAAGGGCGTATTAATTTTCGAGATAGAATTGGCAGAAAAATTTTGTCACATTCTTGCAGACAGACATTTTCTAAAAATAGTAAATAGTGTTCAAACCATCTCAATGAGTTTTAAATCATGGAAAAACGTAAGTCTAAAATTGTTATTTATTATTGAAGAAAGTATTAATTTTTTTTTTTTTTTTTTTTTTTTTTTTTTTATTGAGATTAATCATCGCATTAGTATGCACAAATAATTGAATTAAAATTTATCTTTAATTAGGAACAGCTTAATATTTTATACATTTAAAATTATTTAATGCTAAAATTAAATGAAAATCTCTTTTTTTTTTTTTTTTTTTTTTTCTTTTAAAAATCTTAATTGTAACTCATAATTCAATTAAATCAGAGCAACAATATAATTAAAAATGAAGAGATGTAAAATTCGATCAACAGAAATCAACAAAAGCATATTTTCTTTTAAAAATAATTTAATTGAAGTTTATATTTCAAATGAAACTAAGTATATAAAAAATACTCTAAATTCTTTTTTTTTTCCTAGTTAGAATTTCAAAGTTTTTTTTTTTTTTTTTTTTTTTTTTACATAAGATAGAACAAATGTAACTATATTATTAAGCAATCGAAAAAGCCGTAATTGTCCCAAGCGGTACACATGATCGAATTTACACAGGAACAATATTTAAACTAATTATAATCTTATCATATTTTTTTCTTTCTAATCAAAGAACGTAGAGATGTTTATTTTATTTAATATAATATGTAGGAGTATTTTTAATTTTATAAAATGCATTTTAAAATATCTCTCAGCACACATTTTAAAGAATCAATCAGATACTGCTGTTTTAAAACTCTTAAGAAATGGACATTTATGTTACAACAAATGCAAATTTGTTTAATATACATATGGTGATTTATTTGACTGACTATTCTTCATTCTCATTCTTTTATATTATTATCAAATGGATTATATATATATATATATATATATTATATACAGGATGCCCCTAAAGTTTGTAGACATTTTAAAACTTCATCAAAATTGAAGGAATTGGCTGGAATGAGGTTTGCGAAAATATAATTCTCATAAACAGGGATTTCTTTCTCTCTCTTTTTTTTTTTTTTTTTAATATATATATAAAGAAAAAAAAATAGTTAAAGTGTTTGTTGATAGAGGGCGCTGTATGTGAGAAAATCACATATTTTCGCGAAAAACTATATCGATTTGCATTCAAATGCTTACAGACATACAAATTCTATAGCTTTTGAAACCAAAGTGCGTAGAAGCATAAATAAAGCGTCAAAATTAAGAATATTTCATATATACAATGTGGGCATCTTGTTTAATCATCTTACAAAATGTGGCATTTTTCTCGCAATTAGATCACACTGTAGAAAACTGTCAGTTTAATTATAGCCAGCTTGTATATCAAAAACTATTCTAAAAAAATTGTTCTTTTTTTTTCTTTTTTTAAGGTAACTCCTTGACCACTTACAGCTGTATTCACCATTAACTTTAAATCCCGGTTGAACTTGAAAAGTTGAAAAACTTATAAAGTCAGAATGCAACTTTTAGCAAATCTTGACGCGATGCTTCTGCCATCAAGCGCCATTGTTATTTTTCGAATTTTTCAGCTGAAAATAACCAATCAAAGATAATATTAAGTCTTCGACACTAGATGGCAGAAGCAGCGTGCAAAAATTTCTTGGAAAGCTACTCCCTGCCTTTAGACGTTTTTCAAGGTTTTGCATTAAACCAGGAGTTCAAGTTAATGGTGAATACAGCCGTTAAAGAGTTAAAGCTGTGTATATTACAAAAGAAATTTTGATATATTTTTTATTTCATGCATGGAATATTATTTACCATCTAAAAAAAATTTAAATTTAATTCTTCAAAAATAATTTTATAATTATTTGTATATTCTTCTTTAAGTTCAAATAGTTTGTCTGACAATGACTCTTTATTTATGCATAAAACTTGCACAAAAAAGTAACTTTTCTTTTCACTTAACAAAATCAAGATGTTTTTTTCTCAGTGTCTTGTTAGAATGAGATGTATCTGTTATACTGATAACAAACTAAAAAACTTCTTTAGGAAATTCTCCCAAAACAAAGAAATATTTTCTTTCTTTTAATGGAGTTACTGTCAAACAAGATAATTAAATAAATCAGTACATAATTATCTCTTTGGAAACAAATAAACTTAGTCACGAAAAGTTGTTCTCAGTATCTTAATTTGAGAGACAGTCTAAATTAAGAAAAGCCTTATAGTTTTAAGCATTGTTTTTATAAATATCATCCGCAAATGTAAAAACAACTTTATCCAAAATCTAAATATATGTATAAACACACACACACACACACACACACACACACATATATACATATATTCATCAACCAAACTTTTAGGGTAGGTAAAACACATATAAAGAAGCATTTTTTGCATAGCAATATGGGATCGAAAAGGAAAAGTGTAGGCGAAAAAACAATAAATGCACCACACTTTAAAATGAGAAAAAAGAAAAAAAGTTCATAGAAAACAGCAGGAAAAAGAAAAACCTCACAAACACAAGTGCAAAAAAAAAAAAAAAAAAAAAAAAAAAAAAAAGTCAGAAATTAAAAGAAAAATAGGTAACAAAAAGTAACTGAAGTGGAGGGACTCGCAATAAAAATCTATATATTTTTTTATCTAACCTTAAAGTTTGGAGCATGGATTTAAAGATACCTTGTATATATAATTCATCATTATAATATTCAAATACTAAGAAAGATGCCTGAATTTTACAAAAATTACATATGTAAATTAAAAATACAGCAAAAGATATTAAGAAAGTTAATAAATGTAGAAAAATAAATTTGACATTTTCACTACTAGATCTTTATCAAGGGGAATTATAGCAGCAGGGTAATAAAAAATAAGTTGTTTCTGAGACAGTGATATATGAGGCCATATAAAATCGTTATCATGGCCCAAAAGATCAAAAACTTTAATAACGAATTAAAAGACAACTAAGAAGTGAAAAAATGAAACAAAAAATGTAATAAACATCAGCCATTTGTATTTTAAATTACATTAAGCAAGAACAAATTAAGAGTATAGTAATAAAAGCTGTAAAATATATGAATGCTTTTTTAATTTTGTAATACTGTACATACATAAAGGTAATATAAGAAAGGCTACGTCCTTTCGAAACCGGTTGTGCTGGCTTAAAATTTATGGTGTGTAAAGAAATTTTAATATCTATATATTGATTGTACACAAGTTTTGAATTTAGTTTTGATAAAGGTAATAATTAAAATTTAGAGTTATTAAAAATCATGGACAGAGAAAACTATAAGTGCTAGATTCATCAAAATCAATAGGGTTCGTGCTACAGTGACTTGCAACATGCGTACCAACTTACAGCTCATTCGAGCAAAGCGTTTAGACACTAGCGTGTTCACTCACACACATACACACACACATACATACACACATACATAAACAGATACATACATACATACATACACACACACATACATACATCATCGTAAAAATAGTGTGGACGGATTTCTGACAAATTCGGATTTTTGACATGATTACAATACTTTCCTCACTATGGTGTTCGGAAAGTAACAAGAATGAAATATAATGCTAAAGAAAAACTGTTAAGTTAATAGATTAAATAGGATTATGCAAATAAATAATACGCAAAAGCCGCAAAAATCCATGTATACACACACAACAAGACAATGGTTTTCTAGTGATGCGCTCTGTGAAAATCGAAAAAAAATAAAAATTTTCGTCAGCAGGTGGTGCTGCTCCAGTATCTAAGGCAATCTTTGTAATATATATATTTATATATGTTATAAAAAAACAAATTAATGGACAATTCATTTCACAGTTGGTAATTTTTTAAGAATAATCCTATCAATTTCTTTTAATTCTGACGAAAGACACAAAATTAATTTCGTTCTATACAAAAAGTCTGCAAAAAATCGCCTTAGATATTCGTGCATGACGCCTATTAACAAATATTGTGATTTTTTTTTTTTTTTTTTTCAATTTTCGCATAACACAGCGCCACCTAATTATTTTGGTCAATGGGTGGCATTGCAAAAATCGAAAAATTAATGAGTTAATGAGTTACAATTTTTATCAATTGTGGGCGCTGCGCAAATATCTAAGGCGATATTTTTTACCTCTGATTTACCTCCAAGAAAGGCATTTCCAATTATAGCTCGAAGAATGGATTATTTAAAATCCTCCAAAATATTATTAAACTTCTTATTCTTATTAAAATAGTTTGCTACTAAAACTCATTTTTACTTTATTTAATTATGTTTTTCTCTCATTCAACTTTTCTTTTTTATTTAATTCCGATTAATTTTCTTATACATACATATATATATGTGTGTGTGAATACTAGCCACCTTCGGCGACCAGCTGGTTCGCGATCCTTGAAAAGTCTTACCGTTAAATAAAATCTTGATTCATGACCTTGAAAAATAAAGTCCGGCTCGGTGGCGCCTACAGCGCTTTCTTCCCGATTGAGGACTTACAACTGCTTATTCGCTTATTGTTCAAGTACCTTTATTGAGAATTCTAACTGTAGCATATTCCCGCTTAGTAGAGCCTGTGGCGCCGTATTCCTGTTTCATGATCGAAATAGCCTGTTCGTTCACTGTGCAAGCGATTCTTGACAAAACTCACCGTATTGAACTACCACTCAGTGGCGCCTGTGGTGTTTTCTTCCAGTTTTAGAACTTACGACATTTTGCTGGCGCATAGTGCAAATACCTTTAAAAGTTCTAATTGTTGCAAATATCCGCTCTGTGGCGACAGCGACGCCCTTTTGCGTTTTATGATATGAAACAATCTATTCATTCCTCGTGCAAACGACACTTGAAAATTATAATCGTAGTAAACCCCCAACCCAGTGGCGTCTACGATCTAATCTATCCTATATAAGTAATTTAAACATAATTAGAAAATATAAAAGAGCCATCTGGTAACACAAATTTGCGACGTCTGCGCTTGAAATCCAATTCAAATAAGTTTTTAAATGATATATTACTTTTGAAATTATGCTAATTAGAAGCTGAGATACAAAAATTAAATAAATACTGTTATAAAAAAGATTTATGCCTGACATTGTCATGGTTTTCTCCGAAGCTTGAGTAATTCCGGACTAAATACTGTTAAAAATACTTAGTATGAAATGTGAACAGAGTATCAGAATTCGGAATTCTGCAAAATATAAAAGAATAAAGGCACTCTGGGTTTTCCGTTGTTTTCTCCGACAGCCCCGCTCCTTTTCTACAGTTTTGCCCCTTCTTCTCCCCCCTTTCCGTCCCTCCTAATAATTTTAAACTATAAAATATCCGAAATCGATTTATCTTGCCTTAAAACCTAATACCAATTTCAAACGTTGTAACTCTTTTTTTTTTCCTTCGCCCCCCCCCCCCGCCTCTCTCAAGCCCTTCCTAATAATTCCACACTTTAAAAAATTATTCACAATCGAATTATCGGGCGTAAAAACCAAATATTACGAAATTTCAACGGCATATCTCAATTTAAAATACTACAAAATACAAAACAAAACTTAATCTTACATTGTCTTTTGGTCACGTGAGTCGTGATAAATATAATTCCCAATAGAAATGTAATTTTTTGTTTATTCACATAATGTCATGAAAATTGAACTGTAGCTTTATAATATGCTATCTAGGCCGAATATTAATTTAAATGTAACCTGAATGAAAATTTGAAATGTTTGAAAATTGCAATTCTCCCCCTCCCCTACAATAAAACACGTGACATCTTAATTGGTTACAATCATTTCCTTTTTCATCGCAGACAGTCGTCTGGCAGTTGAAATGATGTTGCCACCTAATTTTCATACTTTAGTTAATTTTACAAAATCTAATTGTTGTATCGATAAGCCGCTTGCACTCTTAGATTTGGAGAAATCTCCCCTTTCATCTGGTATGGAATTCGTAACGTTCGGACTAATATTTCTAATTTATATTCCACTTTTTCTGAATTTACAATATCTTTTTTTATGCAATCGCGGTGAATTCTCAGTCATTGAGATCGCTTTTTGATAAGACATGGGTCGACATTTTAATTAATATCTCCACAACAAATAAAAATTTTAAAATTATGTTTTCAGAAGCCCCTCGGGAAGGCCCCTGAGCATTCGTATGTCAATTGCAGTACTTCTGCATTCAGTAGGGGCTGAACGTATAAAAGAACAGGCAGACAGACAAACCTTTTCTTGTATTATTATAGATACTGGGGGAGACTGTTGGTCCAAACACGATTACACTATAAAACACCTCAAAAGGTCCTAAAATTTTAATATAAACATATTACGTACATTTTTTTAAATATATAATAAGGTTCTCTAATTTATTATATACTAATTTATTTTTGTAAAATGTAACAGATTTTATTACTTTAACCCTTTCAATGGTTATGGAATATATTATATCCCACCTAATTGTAATTCGGAACTTTTAAAAACTCGACCCAGAAATTTTTAACAAAACACCACCTTTAAAATTTAAAAGAAAAGCTTCTTTTATTTCTTTTTATCTAAACATTTTCATAAATTCTTTCATTTTAAACGAGCGGCATAACCTTGCCCCTCAAAGGGAAGAAGTAAGTTCGTTCATAAGTTTCTATAAACAGAGATTTATATAACCAAATATAGTGCTAAGTAGAAACTTCAACAAATAAAAATTAATACGAGAAAAAAACATTTTATTTCCATTATAAAACGAAATTTTTGATTTACATATTTTTCAAACAAACCTTCTGATTACATATATTCATTGCCAGCATTCCCCTAGGATGCTACATGGATGACATGGATGACATGGCTACTTGGATGTAATATATGACAACGTGGACGAATATTATATGAAGCTATCATTACTCTCTAAAATATGAAGAGTGAGATCTGACTCTAAAAGAGTGGCATATCACTCTTTGAACTTGCCAAAATGGAGCCAACCACTAAAGAGTGAAAAGTCTCTTTTCGAAAGAGTGAGATTTCTCACTCTCTATTAAGAGTGAGATTATTCCGAGTAATTCAAAGACTATGACTGTTTATTTTTCCTAAAAAAAATTCGGATATGCTAGACGGAATCATTTTTTATTAGCATTGTCTCCAGTTTAACGATCGAAAGGATGCAGGTTGGACCTCAGGGGAATCGAACTGAAGCCGTCTCCGTGGTAGGCGAGGGTCTTACCACTGAACCACTGGGGACACACAGAGCTCGCTTAATTTACAGTGATAAATCATTCACACAAGAGATTAATCGCATTTATAAACTTTTACTTCATTTATAGAAAATATAAAATTACAGAATTCTAATGTACATTTTAAAATTAAAATCAGAATTATTTTAACTTACTAAAATCAGAATTATTTTTAAATTATTAAAATTAGAATTATTTTTTAAATCAAAATATATACTTGAAAAGAAATCCCCTAAGACAAATAGTTGTTTTTAAAGTAGCTTAGGGGAAAAGAAAAATTTTTGAGTGTACATGTTTAAAAAATAATTAAATATTTACACACAAATCTACAGAGTTTCTTGAAAGACTAGTCTGTTCAGGAGTATAAATCTTGCTGATGATTTTAATTTTTAGCAAAATATTATAGCCTTTTCAAATCTTTACTAATAACACTTCGATTTTATCAATTGTATAAACAATTTATATTTACCAAAATAGCTTTTAACGTAATTATTTACCTTTTTTATACTCAAATATCTTCAATAAGTTCTGTTAAACAAATCACATGCATCAGATCATCCAGAAATTGATTTTCATATTTCATTCGGAATATGGAAAGTAGATGGCGCCAGCAATTCTTCACTCTTCATAAGGCTGATCTTGCAATAGATGATGACTTCACTCTTTGTGACAGAGTGACTACAAGTCTCTCTTTAGAGAAAAGTGAGAAATGTCACATTTTCAAGAGAGACAATAGTATTTTCTCACTTTATTTCGTGTCAAAATAATGGTCACTTTTTTGAGGAGTGAGATTCCCACTCTAGAAATTTTAGAGAGTACACACAGTTTCAATAGAACACATTTCACTTTGAACATATAAATCGTTGTATGTGTTATATTTTTATATTATTTATTTATTTATTTTTACATTTCGATCGAATATTAGTTTTCAGTAGTTTTATAGATTGAAGAAATTTTTTGACTCGAATGAATGACGCTTATGTCTTCATCAAAAATATTTCAGATTTGAAATATTCCAACGTCATTCAAACTCTATTAAAAAGAATTATTTCCTTTGAGCCAGAATATAGCCATGAAATATTTTATTTCATTAACTCTTAAATAATAATAATCGTTAAATGCCTTTTCCCGTAAGAGATTATAAAAAAAAATAAATTTTAAAACAGTGTCCCTTTCTTTTGAAAATTTTAACTATCTATAAGGGACGTAAAAATTTTACCAATCATATAAGAAAATATATCTGATTTTTTTTTTTTTTTTTTATCTATTTGAATATTGTATAATACGCCACAGTGAGGGAAAAAAAAAAAAAAAAAAAAAAAAAAAGCTTCATTTAACAGAAAGAAAACTGTCAATTTGTGTGCCTCTAAAAAAACCGCGTTTTTAACAAAATAAAAACTGTTCCTTAACAAAATTTACCTTTTTTAACAATAAAATATCGTAGATTTGACACCCCTCAGTGAATTTTAACAAAAACTAATTTTAGGAAACTGTTTTTGATGGATTTTGAACTCATAATCTTTTGTTTCAGATCCACACCTTGGCGGCGCAGACCCGTGCAAGAAGTTTCGTTACGATACATTTACTGACTATAGAAACTTTATTCTTTGTTAAAAAACAATAAAGTTCGTTAACAAAACGGGTTTTTTTTCTGTTAAAGAAATATTTTTTTACTGTTTAAAAAAGAGTTTTTAACTGACACATCAACTAAATGTGTTTTATTTATTTATTTATTTATTTTATTTTTTTGTTAAATGGACATAATTTTATTTTCCAGTGAGCGTAAATTTTTGTTTGTTTGCAATTTTTATTATTGCTTTTTGGGAAGTGGATGGTATTTCAAAATTCAAAAAATCGAATTTCGCTATGTCACACTAAATTAAGTACCCTGTACTCTTGAGTAGAAATGGAATAAGCAGTTCCATTTCAAAAAAAAGGTCGATTCGTTTCATTCTACCTGTGGTAATATATTCCAATATCTTATTATTTTCGTAACCTATTACTGCTTAATTGAAATGCGACTTCGAGACATGCAATATATACACTTGTTGTACTTATTGCATATGATTTAAGTTATTGAATACCACAATTTCAAATAGTAATCTTCACTTAATTTAACAGTATTTTCTTTTATTTAGAAAACTAAAAGCTACATAAAATAATAATAGTAAAAGATTAAATGCAGTCCATAGAACGTTCGCCCCGATAGACTACGAACATGATGCTAAAACAGAATATTGCAAATAATATTGAGTAACACACATCCGTTTCCTGTAACAAAGAATAACAATATATAAACCATATTATTCAAAATATATTAATCAATTCTTTAAAAAAATGTTTTATTAATGAAGAGTGTAGCGTTCCAAATCCCAAACTGCCGAATAATTTATTACATGAAAAAAAAAAAAAAAAAAAAAACATTAGAACTATGTTGGAATACTTATTTCCTAAACTTTATGTTATAATTGAAATTTAGAAATTTAATTTAATGAAAGATATTAATTTATCATAATATTTAAAGCATTGTTTTCTAAAATAAAACTTAACTAGCTTATTTAAAGTAAAGTTAATGATAAAAACTTTATATAAATAATTAAATGTTTAACATTTTTAGTATCTGAAAAAGAAAATAAATTTGTTTGAATAAAATTTTCAATATTTTTCAATATTTTAAATTTTAAGGCATGAACTGTGCTTTGTAATTAAATTCCCAGCTTTAAAAACAAGTCTCTCGCACAAAGTACTGATGTTTTTCGTCAGAAAAACATTCCAAATTGGCAACCGAATTATCCTTCTCCATCATACTTAACAAATGCACAGTGGAGATGCTTTTTTAAATTCGAAAAAGTTGTTCTAAAATTTAAGTTTTGTTCGCAAAGATCGCATGATGCGATTTTCAAAATCGGATCTTGCAAGTTCATATACGACCATTAATAACTGTTTTTAATTAATTTACTGATCATAAAAAAGTCTCTGTAAAAAAATCAGATAAAGAAATTAACAGATTAAAAATAAATAAGAAAATGAAAAACAAAATACAAATACGCATCTTCTTATCTAATTTATCGAAATATAAACACACATGAAAAAATAAATATTCCCGAACAGATTCAATATTAACACGATTCAATATTAGCGCATATTAAGTTTAATATTAACACGATATTATTTATCCCTAACGTTAAAATTCACTGACCTATTAAAAGTATTTAAATTATATATTTCACGAGGGTTATTCGTTTGTTTAGAATAACACATTCAAGAAAATATTAGAGCGCTCAGCTGTATGATAATCGAAAGTCTTATTTGAGTATACTATTTGCTCAAATTAAATGCATCATCTTAAAGATTTCAAAGAGTAAAGCAAAGGTGGTGGCTTTTGTAGGTAAAGAACCCTTAAGAAAAAAGATTATCTTAGCAAATAAACCAATTGAATAAATATCACATTTTAATTATTTAGGATGTGACATATCTTGTAAATATGCCAGTGATATACAGAACAACCTAAATAAGTTTCAATACATCTGCGGGACTATAAGAAGAACGTTAAGAAATACAAGAAAAATACCAGAATAAAAATTTTTAAGACATTGGCGATACTAACTGTTCTATACGGAAGCAAGACTTGGACACTCAAAAAAAGTGATGAAAGGGAAATACAATTTTCAGACACGAAATTTATAAGGAGTCTGAAAGGGTGTTCTCTAATGGATAAAAAAAGAGATGATGACATCAGGAAAAAACTAAAAATTAAGCCCATAATACATACTATAATGAACTACAGAAGTAAGTGCAGAGAACATTTAGAACGAATGAGTACTGACCGTATACCAAAGGCAGCCCGGAAATATAGGCGATGGGGAAGAAAAGACTGGGGAAGGCCACGTAAAAGATGGATTGGGGACGGAACAGGCTTGTAACCTTCAGCCGTGTTGAAGATGATGATGATGATGATGATGAAGATTTGACTAATATTAAGAATGAGGGTTTTTTTTTTTTTTTTTTTTTCTTTTCCACTTTAAATCTTGGTAAATGAACATGGGGAGAGATTACGGAATGATAATATCACTGAATAGATTATTTCTCTAGCTTCGTAAAATAAAGTATCTTTCATTCTCGTTAAGTAATCTAAATATCTGACGGTATTCTTTTGGCATATCGCCTGAAACCCCTCGTCTATTTCGCTTGCAGAGATAAAGTTGATAGTATTGTTTTTTTTTTAATATGATATTTTTTGTAATATATTACTGAGCTAATAGGTTGCAATGCAATTATAATATTAAAACCCGAATAAACTACTACGTCAGAAACGCCAAAAGAAAAATATTTGAGATGCATACAGCTGTTTAGATAGCCTTAAGAGGGGACAATACCTAATCTCGCCAGCCGCCTTCGCCCATGTTATTCTATGGGAAAATTTGTTGCGACAATTACACATTACCTAATGAATATTTTTAAATTCTGTTTTCGCAGTCAGAAAATTCATAACCGTTAAATGAGTACTCCTTTTTGAAAAATTCATTTTTTTAAATTTTTACATTTAAATTTTGAGTTCAAAAATGCGATTTTTCACAAAATGCATTTTTCTCATTTTCTAGTCGCAAAATGAAATACTAAAATTTTAAAAAATCAATTTTTGGAAAAGAAGTACTAATTTAACGCTTATGAATTTTCTAAATGTGAAAACAGAATTGAAAAATATTCATTAGGTAATGAGTAATTATGTGAACAAATTTTCCCATAGAATAACATGGGCGAAGGCTGCCGGCGAGATTAGGTATTGTCCGCTCTTAAGCGTACCGTCTTCAGTGCAAAAAGAATTGCATTCTTTCTGCGCTGAAGACGGTACGCTTAAGGCTACCGAAACAGCTGTATGCATCGCAAATATTTTTCCTTTGGCGTTTCTGACGTAGTAGTTTATTCGGGTTTTAATATTCCAACGCCAAGTCTCCTGTTATTATAATTATAATATTATTTATTATTATTATATTATATCATTATTATTATTATTATTATTATATTATATCATTATTATTATTATTATTATATTATTTACGTGAAATAGCGCCCATCTCTTCTGTTGGGTTTGAGGTAAAGAAATTCCTCATATATCGGACTTCCTATAACGTTTTGCTGGTATTTTAAAGGTTTTTGTAGGTATTTTGAAGAAAAATGAAAACAGCAGGTTTTTTTCAGGAAATATTCAGGATTTTTAAAGGTTCCATACAGATTTACTTTAGAAAGTCCGAAACACCTGCAGGTTTTCTGAAGGTTACTTTTACAAATATTTGCTGATATTTTTACATGGGGTATTTGAGGTTGAAAAAAAGATAACTACAGACATTTTTTTTTTAAACAGTTTTATTCTGTAAAAGATATGGATATTTCTGTAAACGTTAAAGAATTATTTGTCAGTGTGGTCTTTTTTGATATTGCATTTAAATTTTGTAATAATTTAAACATACTTGCTAAACTAGACTAAATACACAGATTTGCAGCCATAGGGATAGCCAGGTTAACTTGTATTTTAAATGTTTTGTTAAAATTAAAAAAAAAAAAAAAAAAGAAAGAAAGAAATCATTGTCAACCGTTTATTTAGCATGTAAAATCGGCAGCAAAATTATTGAAGAACACATCCGCACTTTTCATATATATATTTTCTTTTTTAGCTTGATCGCTAATTTTTATCAACAACTTTCTTTTATATAAACAGTGTAAGACTAAGATCATGACTCGACAAATATTTACTTAAGAATGTAGTATTAAGTGTCCATCTTTTAAGTTGAAATTATTGCTAGTGTTCAATTATTTTGCTGCCGACTGTCGAAGGAAAAAAAATTATCCATCTTTATATTAAAATAACAAAAACACTGGTAAAACAAATATAAATAGTATTTGTTGGAGGATATTTTATTTTGGTTTTACATTGTTATTTTACTTTTTTCAATCATGTATTGCACATGATACGCTCATTATGTAAAATAAGTGATAAATTAAATTTTGTAAATTCATTTCAAAAATCTCTTGTGATATATATATATATATATCTTCAAATCTAAAATATTTTCGAGGTACACTTTGACACAAAGTTTTAATATTTTCCGACTATATATTTTTTCTGAAATTACATTCTACTTTTATCCAAATACGCTCTTTAAAGTTTAGAATTCGAAGCAATAGTCAATTGGAGAAAGATACGAGCTTTTATTCTTATCTTAAGGCTGATTTTTCTCTACAAATAAATTTAAAAAAATGCATTGAAAGATCTATAAATTTAAATCCATCCCAATGGTACGATATAATCTTTCAAGAGATAGAGGATGTCAATGTGAGTGAATTTTAATATGCTCCAAGTATCTGAACTATTTATTTTCATTCGGTTGTATTATATATTACGTCTACAGAAAGTTTTGTCCTTTAATATATATATATATATATATATATATATATATATATATATAAATTTTGAAAATATTTTTCCTTTGAGAAAGGCATTTGTTAGAACGTTATATGAATATTATCAAAAAGAAATTTCTGGTCTTATTTTTTTAGACTCATAAGGAAAAGACTTTTGATTTGCTAATATAACAATACGATAAATTTGTGATTCCACATATAGAAATCATAAAACTATTCTACACAAACATATGTTTTTAATATATAATGTTACTATTTTAGATTAAATATTACTTACTTCAAATAAGTTTATTAATTTTTTTACTTATTATTTTTTGTAAAAAAATATCGATTAATCGCCCCAGGTCTTTAAACAGCATAATCGGGCCCTGTGACTTAGATTAATAAAACAAGTACCAATGTAATTAAATCGCTTTTAATAAATATGTTTTGAGTTCTATATAATTTTCTATCCCCATATAGTCTATATGAGTAATATATGAACTTAATATGATAATATAATGTTTATTTATTTTATTTTTTTATTTTTTATTTTTTCATCAGTATTTTATATTGTGAATAATCTATAAGAAATGGCTGACAAGTACTTACAAAACTTTTCTACATTTTTGATGCAATAAATTTTATATATATGTTACCGTTAAAGCTCGAAATCTGTTAATGTGCAGATTACCTAGCTAATTTGCAGATTAACTAAAATAACCCGTTAAAGTGCGGAATCAAGAGTTTTCCGCATTTTAACTAGGTAATTTTCACATTAGCAGCTCCTGTGTCGTTAAAGTTCAAATGTTTGTTTCGAGCCTTAGTTTTTTTACATTCACTATAACATCAAACAGTCATGTGACGCAGATACGTAAATGACTTTCAAACACAAACTAAAACTTTTACCCCTTCCACTTCGCTATGATAAACGGTAAACACAAAACGTGGAGCATCGAAGACATGAGTAGGTTTCTTATTATGACCAACA
This sequence comes from Salticus scenicus, assembly GCA_963930645.1. Taxonomy (NCBI): domain Eukaryota; kingdom Metazoa; phylum Arthropoda; class Arachnida; order Araneae; family Salticidae; genus Salticus; species Salticus scenicus. Next base: position 147,889,456 of record OZ005653.1, on the reverse strand, counting down.
CAACATTTAAAGTAACAAGTAAGTTATAAATGTTTTAGTTTTGATTTTATTTCTAGCCTTTTTTAATTCTGTCAATATAAGTTTGATAAGAGCATTTTATTAATGAAATCTAATCTTAATTAAAAACTCTCTCTCGTGAAACTTCATTTTGAATTATGAATATTAAATTTACGACACAGTAATTAGTTCCTCTCGAAATAAAACTATTAAAACACAACTTTTTAAAACTAATTTATTTTAAAATTGATTGAAATTACTATTACTTACTGGGAAAAAAAAAGATGTATTAATTTTTAACTCTGAAAAATATGGCATTCAATATTATGGCATTATTTAATAAATACTTAATATGAAATTTTTATACATTTTTTAGCATTTCATTACAATTTTTGTTTTGTTTTGTTTTGTTTCTTTCAATTTCAAGTTTCCTTTATATGTTTTATATATCATGATTATATTTTTATTTATTTATTTATTTATTTTTATTTTGTTTGCTTTTTCAGATAATTTCGTTGTAGTTTATCACATAAAATGTGTTAAATAAGGTTTTTTTTTATTATTTATTTATTGTAAAATTAATATTTTTACTAAACTTGTGCAGATATATGCATGCTGCAAAATATAGTTTAATAAAGCATTGGAAAACTGTCATTTTAATTTTCATGCGTTCTAAAAATTATTAAAGCAGTTTTAATTATATGAAGTACTTCTTAAATAATGCTTTTGATTTGTGTATTTTAATATTTCTTTAGCGAATTAAAAATTGGTGCATAACTTAAAAAAAAAAAAAAAAAAAAAAAAAAAAAAAAAAAATAGTAATAGCAATATAAGATGTTAATAAAACATTTTTTTTTTATTATTTAAATGATTAAATATTTTTATTTTGAAAAGAAATTGTTACTGTATTACAATTCTAACATTCATTTATAAAATAGAATTTATTGAAAGCCATTAAAGTTATTATATTTCATATTAAAAATGGATAACATCTTCAAACTTATATTGACAGAATAAAAAAGATGAAATAAATAAAAAAATTAAAACAAATATAACTTTAAAGCACATAAAAATTAAAACACATACAGATTAAAATAAGTAAAGAAAGAAAGAAAAGAAAGGAAAAAATTTTTTTTTTCGAATTAAAAAAACAAATACAACACAGCTGGCTGTAAAATTACAACACGAGAGATCTTATTTTTACTTTAACGAGTGCCTAATAGGTAATGTGCAGATTATCTTAGTAATTCGCAGATTACCTAGGTAATTTGAGAAATGAAACAATTTTCTTCACTTTAACGGATCACCCTAGTTAATGTGCAGATTACCTAGCTAATCTGCAGATTAACTGATTTCTGCTGTTTAGCGGTAACATATACAAGGTACTTAATTATTCAAAACAATTTAGTTTACATATTTTTAAAATTTTCATCTTTTCGACACATACAGAATTATAGATCTGATATTAAAATATGCTATGAACTCTTCAATTTTCCTCTGAGCAGCAGCAGATTTCTTCTTCAGAAAGAAGAATCAAATGATAAATTTCCCAAAATAAAATTAAAATATTTATCGTGGATTAGTTTTCAGGCATTGCTTTACTTAAACATTTAGTGCTATTTGGAAAGGATTAACAGATGTATAGTTTTGAATGATGAAATTATTTGTGTCATTGAGAATATGTACCTATAGATTTAATTTTAATTAAAATCCTTCGAGATTATGATTTATAAAACTAGGAAAGGAAGAAACTTTAAAGGTATAGAAGGAGACATACCTAAAAGTTAAGTGACAAATTATTTTTCAAAGACTTTCAGTACCGTTTCTCTTACATAATTATATACCAATTTCAGTTTCAAATAATGACAAAAAAGATGCAAACAGTACTAGCGATTATTAAATACTTTCCTCTGTAAAATAATCCCAAAATATTATACACCTACATTAAACAGATATGGAAATAATTCAAAACAGTTTTAAAATCAGTTAATTGTGTGAACAGATAAATTTTGCAAATCGAATTTGTCAAAATTAGATCAATTACTTAACTAGCCGGCTAGAAAAATAATATAAATAATATTATTATTTTTAATTTGCTGAATCTTCTGGGTCATTAAATGCTTTTTCTTTTTCTTTCTTTCTTTCTTTCTGCTTTTTTTTTTTTTTTTTTTTTTTTTTTTATAGAATAAATCTGGTAAAGTGTTTTATCAGCTACGGAAAATGAAACTTCTATTTATCTATGGTTTGATTTCACATTTTTATGGAAAAATTTGAACCAAATTATACTGACCTAGTTCATGTAATTTCATATCAAAACGCAAAGTGTTTCTAATCCAATAACTTTATGGAATAAGCGTTTGCAATAGTAATTCTTAGCGTAAATAATTGTCGTAAATAATTAAAACGCAGTATATTTACAAAGAGTACTGACATTATTATAAAAATGCATGCATGAAAAGTCACATTTTGCTGAATACTGCTTATTAAAGATTTTAACGCATTGTAAAATTTTAATAATTTTTTTAACGGCAAAAAAGAGAAAAATTAATCTTATTTGAACGTAGCCTGTTAATATTAGCCAGAGCCGTCGTTTTACTAATTTATTCCGTAATATTAGTAGCACACCACATTATTTTCACAGCACATTTTTGAGTGTTTGTTAATTTTCTCTAGTGTGTAATGACGGTTAAATAAAAAACACAAAATTTCAAAAAGCTAAATGAAAAAAAAAAAAAAAAAAAGCGGTATCGCTAAAAAAAAGGGGGGGGGGAGGGGGATTCTTCTAAAAAAGCGATATGAAAAAAAGGCGGTTACTAACAATAAAATAAACATTTTCTTTCTCAAAATTAAACAAACAATTTTTTCGTGATATATGATATTTAACATTGCGTTTTCACTCTTTTTGCTTGTATTATTTTGTTTTCCTTTCTTTTTCATTTTTGTTGTTGTTGCTGTGAGTGTGTGTGTTGGTGTGTATGTTTCTCCGAACACGTTTTTTCCCTTACCCCTTATTCTTGTCCACCCAATCCCTATTAGTTTTAGTTCCGCATCATACTGTAGGTATGAGTAGCTTAGATAATCGTAAAAATTTTCGACCTCCTTTTTTTATTTAATTTTTTACGCGTTTTGAGGTGTGAGGAATCCGAAAATCACAAAATCAGTATAATTTCCGTTTGTAGGGTGTCCGAATATTAGTTTATTAGTCTGTGTACACGATATCTCAAGAAAAAATGGTCGCACTGTTAAAAATGGTTTCTTAAAAATAATCTAAACTGTCTCAAAATAGCTCCGAAACAATATATACTTAAATTTCAAAACCCATATACTCATTTTTGAGTATATTGACATGCCAAACATGGGGATATTGGGATTCTTATTGGTCAACCCCATTTCTGAGCATGTCAATATACTCAAAAATGAGTACATGGGTTTTCAAATTTAAGTATATATTGTTTCGGAGATATTTTGAGACAATTTTTAAGAAATTATTTTATACAGTGCGTGAACAAATAGTCGGACTAGTTTTAAAATATTACCTATGACATTGGCAAGAACTTCTTTGATTTTCTGTATTCTAATTTAAAAACTTCATATGTAATTCAAAATTACGCTTAAACGTGCATTAAAAGGAATATTTTCACTGTAAATATGTCAAACTATCTTTAAAATATCACTTATGAGGCTTGCACGGACATAACTATGAAATTTAAACTTTGAAAACTTTTTAAGTTATTTGAAACTTATTCTTGAAGTTATTCTAAATTTTAGATTGTTTTTTTTTTTTTTTTTTTTTTTTTTTTTTCCCATAGCAGAATACAGTAGTATTTCATATAAATTTGCATTATTGGGATCACTTCATTCTAAATAGTATGGGATTGCATGAAAACTATTAAAGTGCAATATGAAACTAACCTCAGTGAAATTAATTAACAAATTAAGATAAGGTAAATGTATCGAACTGATCAATGGGTAGCGTATTATGTGTGACATTTCAATCTCTAATCGAGTCATGCGATCAGTCATATATTCATTTCTCTTAATTATGACTATAATATAATATGACATGTATAGTGGAATTTGTGAAAATAAATATATATGATGGGGAACTGAGCAGAATCCACCGATGCCAACTAGTTTAGTTTGTTTTATGATTATATCAGACTTTATTTTTTCACGCAAAATTAAACTAAAAATATGAGTTTTGCGAAACGAATTGACGTGATAGAATTTACTTTTATTTTCAGTTTTATTGAGTAAAAGTCTATTAGAAATAGTAAAAACAAATCATGAGCAGTTTTTTTTTTTTTTTTTTTTCATTGCAAACCTATATCAAAAAGGTCTATTTCAACTATCTAAGTAAATGAAAAACGTTTCATGTTAAAAACACTTCATTAAAGATAACATATTTTCGGAACGTGCGGTTCAATTTCATTAAAATAACAACGGGGAAAAAAAAAAGTTTTTATGAATTTAGATCAAAATTATAAAGTTAAAAAAAAAACTATTTTCCAATATTCTTTCATCTAATTTTGTAACTTCCTTAACTTCACGGATATAATATTGAAATATAACTTTTCAGTATTCACCGAAAGTTTATTAACATGAAAATTGAAAGTAAATTAATCAGTTTTAATTATATTTATCTTTACTGCGTTTTTCTAAATAACAGGCTTAGAAGCAGTTCTGTTTCCATCAATAAAATTTCTGACTGAAATTTTAAAACAAGTTTGATTATTGGTTTTATTTTGACTTTACTTAACTGTCGCAAGCATTAGTATTAATTTAGACACGTTGAAAGAGTTGTTACTAAAATTCATATACTAAACGTACGCGAATTGTTAAAAAAATTATGCAAATAAATATTGGATATTTTCAAAGGTTAACCCCTTCCACTCCAGGGACGTACGTGCGTACGTCCTAGTGCTAATGGCCATTAATACCATGGACGTACGTGCATACGTCCAAAGAAAGTATACAATACAATAAGCCCAACGTTGTAGTGATATCAGAGAGAGTTATTTTATTTGTCATATGGTATTTTGAAATTGTATTTTCATTACTGATAACTAAATGGCGTTAGTAGTCTCGGTGACCTATTAGTTTTGACTGCAGTTGTTTCGTGATTTCTCGCGGCTGCGGTTGTGTGTAATTTTCGCTGCTCGATTTTGTGTATTTTGCCGGTGTTTTAAACTGTGAATAATGTGTGATTCTAGTGATTCGGATAGTGATTATATCCCCGATTATGACGAATTTGAAGATTCCAATGATGACTTTACTACAAGTGAAGACGGCGAAAGCGATGACAGTGATGATGAACCACCTACAGCAGGTGACTGGAAATTTATGTCGGAACCTTTTGCCGATGCACGTCCTGAGCAACTGCCTGAATTGAAAAGGAACTTCACAACAAAATGCACATTGTTACTTCGTTATGTATTGCATTATTTCAAAATTATAATCTGGTATTTCACATATTTACACTACAGCTAGCCTGGAGCGGAAGGGGTTAATTTTTGTTATTGAAATACTAATTTTATTGTTAAAAATAAAATAAAATAAAATAAAATAAAATTCCGAGTTTGTATTAAAACTGTTAGTTGAAAATTAATACTCTTCCTTCTTTCCGATGTACGAACTCTTAATAGTAGTAACCTTAGTGTAAAAATAGGAAATATAAAAAAAAAATGTTTTTTAAATAATTTAGACGAATAATTTATCGTATGTCTGTGATTTTCGCGTTCTTTTTAAAAATGAATAACATAATCTTAATTGGGTCATTAACATTAATTAGTTATGATAACACAATACAAACCACTTTTCATGATTACATAAAATTTACCTCTGAAACAGGAATTATGAGCTTCGATATATCTATAATACCATCGAAATTCATTTTATGAAAAGTTCCCCGAAACAGTAAGTTATAAGTTTTCTTCTTTCATACCTCATATATAAGAATTATAAAAATGATTTCACCAGACAAAAGTTTTTAATAAAAGAAAACAATAAAATCATAATCTCAAGTCTCGTTAATGACTGTACTTTTAAGTTTCCCACTGTTTTTGAACATTTCAGGTTCTACATATTTTCTTCGACTTTCTATTATATATTCCAAAACGGGTATTACATTGAACCGATCCTACAAATAGGTGTGAATTGAAATGCGCCTGTTCAGTGTAATTTAGTTTTATGTTTTTATGTTTCATTAAATAATTGGTTTAGTTCCTACATAAAAGTTTGATTTAGTTTGCAAAAGTGACAACACAGTGGAAGAGATGTTCACAGAGAGATCGGTTGCTTTTTTGAAAAAGGGAAAATTGCTTATCTTCATTTTCGCCCTTAACTCGGCAGCATTTACTGAAACATTTTAGATATTTTATTAAAATATTTTAAGAGCTTATTTCGTCTATTATAGTTGGTGTTTTATAGTTTAATGAAAGTGTGTTTAATGATTTTACGTTTTATGATATATAGTTTAAATGAAAGTATTTTTGGTATTTGGAAAGTGTCATGAACTACGTCAAGTATTATTGTTGTTTCATCGTTACGTTAAATTAAAGAAAAGAAAAAAGAACTCAAGTGGAATCTCTCTATTTTTCAAGTGAATACATTCTTACATCTACAATAGCACCATTTCACAGAAAAACAATTTTCTACCATAGGTACTGCACTGAGAAAAATAAATGTACCGTCTTCCTCTAGAATGAATAAGTAGCCATTTCCTAAATCCCTTAACAAGCAATATAGATTTTCGAGCTATAGATTTCGAGCATAAAGCACGCCAATAAACTGAATAGACGAAATGATCGAGAATTTCCCGTTTACACATTTCTAGATGGTGAAACAATACTCTGAATGTTAAAACCCGAATAAACTACTACGTTAGAAACGCCAAAGAAAAATATTTTTTGAGATGCATCTCAACTATTTTTCTTTGGAGTTTCTGACGTAATAGTTTATTCGAGTTTTAATATTCCAACGCTAAGTCTCCTGTTATTATAATACTCTGAATGTTCCGAATATTCTGAATATTTTGTATTGCGAGAAACTCTCGCTTGATTTTCTAGAATTTGGTAATAAACCAAGATTACAGTTGCTGAAACCCGCCTATTGTAGTCTCATTTATTTGCAGAGATTTTTAAATAACTTTGCCCTCGATAATATAGGCATACGTTCTAGAATTCTAATAGGGGCTTCTAGAACTCGCTTTTCAAGAGGAATAGAATTTATAAGGATGACATGGAACTATTTTCTCTAGAGCCACAATTTAAATTCTAGATGTCAGATACAGAATTTTTTCTCAGTGTTGTGTACTTATAAAGTAATTTCGTACGGCGTTGATAGATATCTAATAAAACTTAAAGTATCAGTTTTGTCCAGTATAAAATAAAGTAGTATTAAACAAAATGAAAACTAAATAATTATTATCTACAAATATTAATTTATCCGACTAACTTTGTGTTTTGTAAAATAGATGTTGATACCATTTTCAAAAGGTAGCATGTTATAGTTTTATTTTCTAATAAATATAAATTAGTAGCAATCGAAGTATATTAAAAATTTTTGTTCAAATAGATTCAATATAGAGTTTGTGACAGAAAAAACATTTTAAACAGTGATAAGTCTGGTAATAAAGTATTATCATATATATAGAAATTCGTAGAATGCATTTCAATTTTCTCCTATATTCATAAAGTAATACTGTTTCAAAATGTATACATACTTACAAAACCGCAAACGCACACACACACACACTATATATCTAGAAGTTAGTGAATATTTTACCATTTAATTCCTCTAATTATTGCAATTGTGAAATTAGTGTTTTAAAGTTTTCAGAATTTGAATGTATTGTCCAAAATTAATTCTAATAATGGTTATATATGTACAATTATTTAAATAAATAACTGTCTCTGGAGATAATGTGTGCGAAAATTGAAAATAGCTTTGAATTTAATAAATAAATCTCGAAGTATTTCTAAATGTTAAACAGTAATCCAACTCGGGAAATACTCCTAGATAAAAGGATTATAATTCTGAAATGTATATGCCATTCTGGATATTAGAAAACTGATTATATAAAATAATAAACAATGTATTTCAATGTCGGGTTTCAACCCCTTTTAACAATTAAATGATTTAATACAGTATATTTTGAAAATAAATTGTATTATAAATTATATAAATTTTCATTTTTATTTAATATGTAAACGAATAAACTGAAAATGTATTTTATGCAATTATAGACCTTGTAATCAACAATGTTATTTTTTCATACCTCAAAAACTATTTCTATTACTAATTTTTACTATTAAACTTTTATTAAAATTATTTGTTATTATAAAAATTTTTAATTACTGCGATTAATAATTAAAAATATTGTTTTCAAATTCTTAATATTTATTTAAATCTTTTACAATGGATGTTTTGACTTGGTCTTTTTAAATATTTCCAAAACAATTCAATATATATTCTAAAGATTCTTTTGTCCTAGTAAAACGACCCATTCCCACAACTTACAAATACTTTACTTAAAATGAAAACAGTAAGAACGCTTTGAAATGCTCTGTGGGTAGTCACAATTTATAAATAAAATTTTTAATATATCAAAATTTTTCCATCTTATTTAAATTGAAACATTTTTGTTTTTATGAAATGTACCCGTATACACGAAGATTTAAAAAAAAAAAAAATCCCAATGCGGACTACAGCGTTTATTTTTATATTGCAACACAAAAATTAGCAAAAACGAAAACATCAATTTGATGTTTCAAAGTTTTTGTAATAAACACTTGGTGTCTCAAAATTTGGGTTTCAAACATTTTTTAATTATTGAGGTTTAGTTACGGTTCGCCTAAATGACGTGAGTTTCCAAAGGAAAACCGGAAAAGAAATCACACGTTTACACTCCTGATGCAAATCTAAGAAATTGTACAAACAATCAGGTTATTTTATTTATTTATTTTTTTTTTTTCAATTTTTTCTTATCTCTAAATGAAATGCTTATAAACACAGAATATGTGAAGAACAGGCCCTGTCTCATGTTTTTCAGTAATGTTTAATTAATGTTAAAATCAGTTATGTTTGTGATCACCCTGTATCGTTAAGTGAAGAAAATGATCTGTAACTTTAGGATATGTTAATATAGATCCAGTAAAATTTGTGAATGAGTTTGTATAACGATGGTATATTAAATAATGGATATATAAGTATTTATTTTAAAACTCAAATATATATATATATCAGCAAGTTTTTATTTTTAATATACAGAGATTTAAACGAAATGTATTCCCACTTTCAGATAAATTGAAAAGACACTTTTGAAACAATATACTGTAATCCGAATATAAATATCCTAACTATCTCATAAAATGGGAACATAAAAAAAAAAAAAAAAAAAAAAAAAAAAAAGTTTTCACTGCGTATGCGCGAAATATAGAAAATGTTTTATTACATATGTTGAAAGCTAGATATATTGGGCAGCTTTTGTTAAAAGTTCGTTTGAATAGAGCAAAAACTAAGCAAATAGTCCGCAATAGAACGAGCTAGATTTAAGGTATTTTCTAGATCACATGCTGCGTAATGCGTGTGCACTGAAAATGCTTTTCCTAAAAATGCTCATATTTCATGAGATATTTAAGATATTTGTATTCCGATTATGTGAGAATGATTTTCATTTAAAAATCTGTATATTATAAGAACATACTGACTTTTTTTTTTTTTTTTTTTTAGTTTTAAAATAAATGCTTATATAAACGGTATTTAGCATGCTATCGTCACACAAATTCATCTATAAATCGTACTCGGACTATGTTAACATATCTTAAAGTTACAGATTATTTTTTTCACTTATCGATACAGGGTGATCGTAAACATTATTGATTTTGCTCAATTTGTTTCCGGCCCTTTAATTATTGTCATAACCTAATCTTCACTGAAAAACACGATGAAGACAACAAATAAATCAGCATAGTGTTTCATAATCATTTTCTCACATATTAAGATTAGGGAAAATACTCACAATAGAATCTGAGATATAGTCTTTTCATATACGGGGAAAATTGAAGTACAATAATTCCAACTATCAGGCAATATGCAATCAAATTGCATCAGATTTTGCTTCGAAATGGCCGTCATATATATTCAGTTAATTGTTTAATTATACACAATAAAAAATGAGATCTAGCCCTTAAATAGAAGAAATCGCAGTGTACCAACGCCACCTTCTGAACCATTAATATAAAAAACCAATAAGCATTAACTTATGTCAAGCTGTAATTGCATATTAATATATATGAAGTTTTTGCAGAAGTTCTTGAACTATAACTGACACAAAATTTTCTTATACACGCACAAAGAGAGGCAGAAACTTTTTTTAGATGATTAAATCGTGTTCTGGATCTCTTAAAACGATTAAATCCATTCATAACATGAAGTCAAAAATTTTTATTAATGCAATATTTTCTTTTGTTAAATAAACTAGAAAGTAAAAATTAATAACAATAATTTAATTGTGTCCTTTTTAAATTTGACATGGAAATACCAAATATATATTTTTTCTTGACGAACGGTCTTGGAATTTAGTTTACAGTAACATGACATAAATAAAAATGAAATAGAAGTATAATTTATGTATATATATAACACAAGACAAAATCAATATATTTCATTACTTCTTCTTTTGTATGATCATTGTTACGTATCAAAACTTGACGCGCATACTTAGAAAAATATTTTCTGAAATTTTCAAAATTAATTCATTTGTATGAAATAAATTATTTGATAAACGAATTTTATGTGATGTTTTGATTTTAACAACCCTATAGTTATCGACTTTAATTTTTATTTCTAATTCAGTTAACTTTTCATTAATTCCATATTATAAGTCCGTGCTATTAAAAGCATGGAAAATTCAGAAAATTATGATTATGTGCATCAGATATAAAGGAAATATGTCGTGTCTTAAAGTTCATTTAAAAAATAATCCCATTAGTTGGGAACTTGTCATTACAACGATTCAGTAAAAATCTGATGATTTGTTTTGCGAACTACCGGCCGTAAATGAGAAACTAAATTCTAACTAATTAAATTAGTATGTCTCGTAAAATAAAACTCCAAATATTGAATCAAAACTAATATTATTAATAATTTTCTTTCATAGGGAAATTACTGATTCAAATTTTGTAGCGCGACTCTCATTTATCCTCCTTTAAAAGATCTCTGCAGATTAATTTATTACATGTATCTAATATACTCTATACGTATTGCTGGCAAATATAAAGAAATAAGTTGTTATTGAATTATCAATAGGATTATTAATTTCTCTGATGGAAATTTTTAATAAATGCTTCTCCTGATTCTGAAAATAAACGTAAGATATGTACAGTAGAAAAGATTTTGGCCCTGTACATATTTTTTGTATATACATAGACGTATGCATGATTTTATAAATGTTTAGGTATGAGGTTGTGCACTACCTCATACATCAATGTTTCTGCATATATACAGTACTGTACGCGTATGTGTTTCGAAGACTGTATATAAAAGATTATATCTTAAAATTTACTGTACCACAAACAATACTGTGACAAAACAACATACCATTTATAAAACTTTATTGTAGCTTTACAGGGTATATATGTAATGTGTCTTGTAAATATGATGATCCTTCCTATGGGAAATATGTTGACAGGAACCATGGACATATAATAACTGGTAATCTTGAAATTGTTAATGCAAGAAAAAAAAATGCAAAAAAAAAAAAAAAAAAAAAAAAAAAAAAAAAAGAAAGAAAAAAAATCCATACTTGATAGAAAAAAATGGAAGTCATTTTTGGATTCAGCATCCTAAAAAACATAAAATTAAGAAAAATATTTCATGCAGCTGGAAATAGTTCTTCTTTTCAAATTTCGTTTTATTAACAATAATAAAAAATAAAAGTATGAATTGATAAAAAATAAATAAATAATTTGTCAGTTCTTTACAGTATCCTAAACCGTACGGATGACGAGAATGTAGCAAAAGACAAAGCTAAAGATCGAGATGTACTAGACGCTTTGTAGACAAAACGGCTGATCACAGAACTAAAGAATTTTACATAGAGGTCAGTCACGACCTCTCTTCATATACCTTGAAGCCAATTTTTCAAATTTTGTACTATTATTTTTAATTAATTGAAATTTTTGCAGCTGGAACAATTGTTTGATGCTATCATCTGTTCTTATAGATTGAAGATAGAAATCTGTCCAGGAAATGAATGTCCGAAAAAGGTATCATTTGGTGTTTTTGACTCTCAGGTAGGTTTGCGTGTCTTAATCTTCCACCAACACGAAGAATTTCATTTTTGTCTAGAAAAGGGTTTAAAGAAAGGAGTTTGTTACTAGCATTCAGGTTTCTTCCAGATTTTAAAGTCTTTATTTCCTCTCCAAATTCATGTCTTTGAACCAACTTCACAATAATTTTAGTTGCCTCATCAAGTTCTTGTATAGTTAAAAAGCCAGTATTTCGCGCAGATCGACATTTAGTATTTTTTATAAATCTAAGACACCAGGCTGTAACACGTCTTAATTTAGACCAAGATGAAAACTTATATAATAATTCAAATTCATTATTGCCATGAGTTAAAGAGCAAACAGTAGTTTTCCGTTGTTCTCTCAAAATCTCTTCTTCAGGTATTTTGACTTCATTTTCCGGTAGTGGTGTCGGTAAGTGCTCTTCTTTCAACCAGATTGGTCCCTTTAACCATTCTTCATTCTTCAACAATTCAGTTGCTGTGCAACCACGAGATAGCACATCAGCGGGATTTTTAACCCCTGGACAAAATCTCCACTGAGATGGGGCTACTAATCGTTGAATTTCACGCACTCTGTTCTCTACAAAGGGCTTCCAGTTACTAGCACTTCCTTTGACCCAATAAAAGGTAATTTGGGAATCACAGAAGCATAGTATGTTTTTGACGGGAACTGAAAATAGCTGCCCAAGATAATGAGCTAATCGAGCAGCTGTTAAGGCTCCCATCAATTCAAGTCGAGGCAAAGTAAGTTTTTTGAGAGGAGCTACTCTTGTCTTTGACATAATAAATGAAGTTTCACGGGAACAAGGATCACGAAAATAAGCTACTGTACCATATCCCTTCAAACTGGCATCGCAGAAAACACAAATTTGAATAGTTTCAGGAGTTAATTTTTCAAAATTCGTAAAATATTTTCTAGGCACTTCAAAATTTTCTAAATCCTGTATTTCACGATGCCATTTCTTAAATTTTTGTGTTAAAGCATCAGGTAAAGCAGAATCCCAATCAACACCCTGCTCCCATAGTTCTTGCATTAGAAATTTAACTCTTATTATAAAAGGGGAAATAAACCCTACAGGGTCATACACCTTTGCTACAGTTTGTAAAACAATTCTCTTAGTGATAATTTCATTATCAAACCCTTCTAACAGAGATTGAATGTCTATTCTTAACGTGTCATTATTAGTTGACCACATTATTCCCAATACTTTAGGGATATTTCCCTCATTTATTTCTTCATCAACGTTTATTCCATGTTTTTCCCACAATTTGCTTAATTCGTAAGAATTACTTTTACATTTTCTTAATGTCATATTGGCATCTTTAAGTATTTTCACAGCACCAGACGATAAAATAAATGCTTCATTTACAGAATTAGCGCCATGAAAGAGATCATCAACATATAAGGAAGTATCAAGCATATTTACGACTTTCTCAAACAAGCTTTTATAGCCCTTTATGTGATGTTTAATGGTAGCTGAGAGCAAAAAGGGTGATGTTGTAACACCAAAAGTTACACGAGTCATGCGGAAAACCTTTAATAGAGGATTTTTACTATTTATATCCTCAAACCATAGAAATCTCAAAAAGTTTCTATCATTTTCTGCAACCTGTAATTGCAGAAAAGCTTTTTCAATGTCACAAACAAAGGCAATTTTATGAAGGCGGAATTTTAAAATAATATCCAAAATATTAGGATTTAAATTGGGGCCTGCAAATAAACATTCATTTAAAGATTTTGCTTCCTTTTCTTTGGAAGAAGCATCAAACACTATTCTGACCTTTGTAGTGGACTTATCTGTTCTTATCACCGGTCTGTGGGGCATATAATATACACCAGTTTCATTTTTGTTTATTTTACACTCCTCTATTATACCCATTTTCTTTTGTTCCTCAAGAATTTTTTCATATTCATTTTTAAGCCATTCATTTTTAGACAGTTTTGTTCTCAAACCCCAAAGTCTATTTTTGGCTATTTCTATATTCGATTTTAATTCATTTTTATTTTCCTTCCACAAAAATTGAATTTCATATCTTCCCTTAACAAAATTTAAATTTTCATTAAAAGAATTAATAATTTCTATATCTCTCTGTGACATAGAATCATTCTTACTGTCACATATTCCAAGTGATTCTAAATCCCAAAAACGCTGCAAATCAAAACTGTCAAATTTATTTACAGATACAAAATGCGAATTAATTACTTCTGTACTATTATTATTCAATTTCCCCACTACAGTATATCCGAAAATAGTATTAGCAACATATAAATTATCACCGATTTCTTCAATGATACCTCTCTGTATTTTCCAAAAATAATCAGCTCCTAGCAAAATATTAATTTTGGAATCACTTAATGAATTGTCTGCCAATTTCCAGTTTTTATTTTTAATATAACTTTCAATTTCTGGTTCGCCCCTTGGGCTTTTCAAGGGAGTCGCGGTTATTAAGTCTGTAGCTAATACTTCAACATGGATGAGCCGACGAGGATTTATTTTGCTACGCAGTTCAATATTAAAAACCTCGAATTCCTCTTCTTTACCTTTATTTATACCAAAGGCAAAAACAGTTAGCTTTTCTGTTCTTACACGGGTTAATTTTAATTCGTGGGCCAATTCTTTAGTAATAAAACTTTTTTCACTTCCGGAATCCAATAAGAGTCTGACAGTTTTTGATCTAGAATTAGATTGGGCTATGACGCAACATGTTTGCAATAACGCTGCCTGATTACTGTTTTTTAAATGTGAATTCGATACTATAGTGTTCTCTACTACTTCTGGTTTCAAGTTTTTTGAAAAACAAAATAATTTGTTATGATCTGTTGCTTTACATTTTTCGCAAGGCTGCGATTTCACCCTGCACTGTGATGACAGATGAGATTTTAGAAAACATTTATAACACCTGCCATCCTTCTTTAATTTTAACCTTTTCTCAACATCAGTTAAATTAGTACATCCAAGAGAATGATGATCATAATTCTTGCAAAATATGCATATATTTTTTACACCTACATTCAATGAATTCATTTTATTTGGAAATTTTCTGTCATTAATTTCGGCTTTATTTTTATTTACAATTACCGAAGCATTTTTATAATTAATCATACTAAGTGATTTTTCACGCGATTCAAGTTCTACTTTAAGAAAATTAATTAAGTCTGTCACATCAGACTCATCCTTCCTTTTATCACTTTGCCTGTAATATTCAACTACTAGATCGTTTGGCAATAATTTTAATAAAATTGGATTCAGTAAATGACCATATTGGCCTTTTGTCACCCCTAAATTAGATAAACTGCGAATATTTACTTCACAAGCGTCATAAAACTTTCTCAAAGCAGTTATATTTGATGAACTTTTTACGCCTTCTAAGTTTATCAATTTATTCATGTGAGCATTAATGATAATATCCTTTTGCCCAAAACGTGTTTTCAATATTTCTATGCAATTATCATAATTTTGTTCCGTAAGTGAAAACCCTTCAATAACATTGTACGCTTTGTCAGTTAAAAGCGTTTTCAAGTAAGTGAATTTTTCAATCTTTGTAAGATTTTCATTTAAATGGATTGAATTTTCGAAACAATCGAAAAATTCGTTCCATTTTTCTATTTGTCCACCAAATTTTGGTAAGGACATTTTCGGCAATCTCACTGCCGAACCAGTTTTTGTTTGGGTTTCACTGACAGAACAGTTTGAACTACTTTCATCTTTATTATTACATAATCTTTTTAATCTTAGTTTTATTTTGCATTTGGCAGAAATTATTTGCTCGCCGTATTTATCGCTGGTCGCGATATCTTTTTCATACTCTTTAATATCTACTATTAAATTTTCAATTTCATTATTTAAATTTTTTAATGCAATTTCTCTTTCACCTATCATTTCCTGGATTTCGATGATTTCGTCTGATTTTGTATTTTCTAGATCGTCCAATAATAAATTCTCTAATTTATTTATTAATTTAGTTACATTTGAGCGTTCCGTAGAACGCTTAGCTTTTAACTTTTCAATATTCATAGCGAGCAAATAATCAAACAAAATAATTCAAATAATTAAAATTTCTAATTTCATTTAATCAATGTTATAAATAGTAGTTAAATTTTGCTTACCTGGTTCCATATCCAGGCAGCTATCCAATAACGAATCCGGAATTCCAGTCATTATTATTTTTCAGTTTCGTTTTCACAATAAATTATCCAAGCTTTCAAATCCAAATCCAGATAAATTAATATCTAAGGGTAATTTCACTTTTAAGGGATTTCACATATCCCGAGTTTCGTTCACCATGAAAAAAATATTATTATATATACTGCGCCATGAAAATTCGTACCATGAAAATTTGCAGAATCATGTAATCACAAACTCTATAGTTCTGTAATTCACGTGTTCAATTTCAGTCATAAAATTTGCACCAGTTGGGAGAGCTTATTAACTTTATTTAGCGATTAAACACACAATAAAAAACTATTTGCAGTATACTTTGAAGAATTCACAATTATAACTTAATTCAGAATATTTCAGGATAACATTGTTTCTCCATAAAGGAGCCAAGATCATAATATTTAAATCATAACTTTCATGTTCAAGAGAAAAAATTATATTTCCTGTTTAAGACAGGCCGAGAAACTAAACATAAAAAAAGTAACATTCTCAAAAAGAGAAAAAAGCACCTCTCATTTGGCAAAGAGCCAACTACTAGTCGGGGGCTGGCGAAACGAAACCAAAAGCTACGTTCAAACAGGTAGTTATTGAATAATAGCAGCGCAACTTATCGTGCAGTTAGCACCTAAATTGAAATGTCCGGTTAAAGCAAAAATCCATGTAAGAATACCTCACAAGATGTCAGGCTCGATATTTGAGCCGTTAGAAGACTTTCGTGCACGTTAATGGTAGCCGGTGCACCTAAACTCTGCTATGGTATATCTTATACATTACCATGCAAAAAAAAATACATATAGGCGTCACCTAAGCGACGGTGTCATCCATTCTGTTCAGAATCAAAATTGTTGTAGCATGTCTCCAAACCCTCCTTAAGGTGCAGTCGGTAACAAAAGTGTCCGAACACTAGTAAAAATTCCTATGTAAAAAAAGTACACCTCATACGGTTTTGTTAAATAAATCCTTATAAAATCATGTTTTTACACTGACTAAGAACAGGATTCGACAGGAATATATTTAACAAAACCATATTGAGTGTACTTTTTTTACATAGGAATTTTTGCTAGTGTTCGGACACTTTTGTTACCGACTGTAATTCTTAGACTGACGTTAACTGCCCATAGCGTAAAACTAGCCTGATGTAAAAAATTCCTTCAGCCTCACAAATTTAGCAAAGTTTCGACAACTACTGTAATATTTAAAGAGTATTTGTTATCATATTTTAAATTTGTTTTGCAGAATATACACTAAGCGACAGAAAAAATGCCACACAGCAGAAAAAATCACTTATACCTTTTTTAATTGTAAAAACTTCAAAATTAATGTTTGAAACAAATAGAACTGTCTTGTTTGCATAATACCAAACGGGGGAAATGATACCTATGTACATTTTTTATATAATAATTCGTTTTATTACACTCTATGAAGTACTTTATAAGAATCTACATAAAACTTTCGTTTTAAACATAATGCAATAACCATACACTTTCTATTCTATTATGATTTCTCATATGAAATAAACAAGTTATATTTTAATATATGAAATAAAACTACTTATTTGTTAGATATAAGCAAATTTTTATTAAAAATATGTATTCTGTATTGGGTTAATTCCAATTTTTTATGGAATTACTACTTTAATCCACAATGGCACAGTTCTATACAGTGTTTTAATATAAATCTCAGAAATTTCAATGTGCCAAATATCACAAATAATTTTTTCTAGTTCTGGCAGAGTTATAGCTGCAAATTTCGAATCCTCTCCCCTCTCCTCCGCCTAATAGACGAAACATTTTCGAGCGGATCGCGGTTAGGACTATTTCCATGTCTGGTAAAGAAGAAATTCTACGATATCCTTCGTGGGATTTAACTTAAAGTGAAAAAAGATATGATTACTTACATAATTATAGGTTCTCTTTGGAATGGATAGGAAAATTTGACAATTTGAAGTAAATAAACTTATTACAAACGCCGTGTAGTAAGGTGCATCATCATCTTGAACTGCTGTTTGCGGAAATGTCCAAGATACCTCCAAAATAGTCTGTGAGGCACCACTTTTATAAGGACTGTGTTTTATTTTGAGTTAATTGATCCCTTAAGCCATAAAAATTTGCCCGACTGTTTGAAAAGTTATGCATCTCCGTACCATATGTACGGAGAATGTGTCACTGTTTTAAAAATGCGATTTTTATTAAGCCGGTGATATTTTCGTTGTCAGATTGGCTTGTTTTCTTCAGCTCAAAATAAGTTAAACTTGACTCATCAGAGAGAACCAGTTCAGCCCAATAATTAACTAATTATTTTTCAATTTTTTTAGCCATCTGAAGTCTTGCTTTTCTAATTCTCTTCACTAAGAATGGAATTTTTAAAAATTTTCTGTCATTTAAACCTGCTTTATTCAATAGTTTCTGCACTGTAGTTAAGTAAATTATGCTGCTAAACACTTTTTCTGAATTTATTTTATGTTCTAAATGTATTACAAACCGATTTTATAAGTAGTGGCTTTTTAACTTAGGTCATCTCGCTTCGATGAGCAACATGGCTGCCTAAAGCCAAATTTCCAGTTTAAACGGCCAAAAAATATTATATCTTGTTAAAAACCATTTTACCAATATTTCGTTAACATTTAATTATTTTGCCATCTCGCGTATTATAATACTTCTTGATTTTCATTCAAAAATTAATACTTTTTGTGACATCGTTAACTGCCTTACTCTCACCATTTTTGAAATAATTTCTAAAATTACAATTTTCCTGACAATTGCATTTTGTTTTTAATACTGGACTCAATGCTAAAGTGTATGTGGAGGACAACATAATAAAATCTGTTCGAAAATTTGCTTTTTAAACAGTAAATTTGGTGGTTGCAGAAGGGGAAAAGGAAAATATCCAAGTGCGGCTTTTTTTCTGGCTTAGTGTATATGTTAATGAAACAGGCTTTTAAGACAATTTTGCTAAAATTTAGCAATTTGGGTTTAGTTCGTTTCTACCAACTAAAGATTTTTAATTAAAATTATCAATCAGTTTCTTATGCCAATTTTTATTTTGTGAATTTTTGAGTATTTCTAAAAGTACACTGTTTTTTTATTCGTTTATACTTTGATATTGATTTGGAAAATTCGTTTTGAGTAAAATTACGTAATATTTCAAAAATAATGTCACCATAAATAAAAGAGAAAGTAAAAGAAACACTTGTATGATGTGGCCACCACAAGGCTTTCTTCTATATAATTTTACATAAATGCTGACGATTTTTAACTGACAGAATTGTAACAGTAAAAGCCGAAAAAAGTAACTTTGTGCCAACATCAGAAGATATGTGATTATTTTCGCTAAAAATGAAAAAATCGATAATTTGTTTTAAATTATCACAGATATATGGTTCAGCCATTCGTTTTAAAGGTATTGACGAGATCTTTCCAAAGATACCTATATTAAAAATTTACACCTTCCGGGAGGGGTACTTCGCCCCCCCCCCCCACCCACCCATCAAAGAGAGAAACGATTCTCCTACATGCACAACTTTTTGGCTAGTTTACTAATACTATTATTAATAATTCATATTAATTTTACAATCACACGTTAAAAAGAACTCTTTTTTATGTACATTTATACGAAATTTTATCCTATACTGCCATGCTAGAAGTTTTAAAAAATGGGATTACAACGGGTCCTGTTGAGTGATTCATCCCAAATGTGATCAGCATCAGTTTATATAAGGGTTCAACCAAATGCCAAATTTGGTTACATTTTATTCATTGGTTTGTGAGATACAGCGTCCACAAAATTTGTGATACACACAAAACACGTCCTAAAAACAGTCAAATCATGTTCAGGATCTCTCAAAACGTCTACATGCAGCGAAAGAGAGTTCAAAAAATTTCACATATACTTGCTTCTTATATATCTATATAAATAAAGAGAAGTGTCTGTGTGTGTGTGTGTGTCTGTCTGCGCTCTGGTGCTCACACTACTGATCGCAGAGCTTCCAAATTTGGCATATAGGTACCTGGGACCCTGCAGGTGTACCCCTCATTGAGATTTTTTCGAATTTCGAATTTGAATTTTTTAAATTAATGTTTTTTTGATTTTAAATATTGGCTTCTTTGTTTCATTTTTCATAGATTTATTCTTTTGCTTCAATCGTCTGCGTATCTTAGCAACGGCTATTATGCAATTCATTTTTTATTTAATACATTCATTTGAAGGCAATTTTTTAAAATTATATTTACTGAAAAGTATAATTAGTTTTAAATTTAAAAACGTATTTATAACAATTATGTTTAATTTATTATAGTAGAACAACTTCTTATTTTTTATTTTTAAATTAAGTCCTTTAAAAGAAAAAACTTTTATTTATTTATTTTATTATTATTTACAGTATTTATCGGGAAAAATGGTAGTATATACATAGTAAAAAGGATTAAATTAATTAAAATCTATTTGTTTATACACATATATATATATATATATATATATATATATAATTTTTTTTAATCTACTTTTTTATTTTATTTTATTTTATTACATTGGTCAGAATCAAATCGTAATATAGTGTAAATAGCATGGGCTATAAAATACATGTTTCAAAACTAAAATATTTAATAGATGCTGAGATACAGTCATCTTTAAAATCGTAGTTCTTAAACAGTAGCAGATCCCCCCCCCCCCCCGTCGTCGATAAATATCCACATTGAAGTGCTCGGGAAAGATCTTTCTGCAGGCATGGGAAACCTAGACCTGATGCAGTGCGGGCGGGAAAAGAGCTGCCGTAGACAGCGGGTACCCGAAGCGAGAAATTTCAGTTTCTTTTTTTTTTTTTTTTCAGTTTTTGTCTATAATGCGGTGTAAAAAAATAAATATTAATTCAATTCTTTCGAAAATTCATTTAAATATAGTGACCAGCGAAGCGGGCGTAGCCTGCTAGTATAGAATAAAGTAAAAATGTTAACTTAAGTGGTAAAAATAGTTGTTATAAGTAAAATGAATTGGAAAAAAGGAAATATTATTTAAAAAGACCGAAAATAAAATTAAGTATTTTCGACGAAGTTTAATATATATATATATATATAATATGGATTTTTAATAAACAAAATAAAATAAAAAAAAATTGTAATTGGTTTTCATAATACTTTAAAAAGAAGTAATTCAAAACTAAAATATTATCTTGATTTAAAAAGAGAAAGAAAAAAGCAATTGGTCTGTAGACTTGTGAAATTCTTTGAAAGTTACTGAAAATTAAAGTGAAATTAGTTTTCTGTCAAATCAGAAACTTAATTCATATCCTTTCAAATGTTAACTTTTGTCAATAAAGCTGAGGTCAGCAATAATTGCTTTTGAAATGTAGTTATTTCTTTTATCTTTCAAGAAAAAGAGATAATTAGAATATAAATTTAATGATAAAATATTTTTGACAACTTCTATTATTAGTGTGATATTTTCATCCAACTTTGTGAGTAAAATTAATGGAAATATTCAATCAAAAGGATTTTTCACCAAGAAATTGTTCAGAAGTGTGTTAGGTTTCTTGAAGATTAAATAGAAAAATGTATAAAATAATTATTTGTGAAAGATTTTTACTTTTACTTACTATATATAACAGAGAAAGTATTTTAGGATCGAATTTTCGTAATTCATATTTTAATATATTTACACGTTTTGTAGTTTCCTGAATCAGAAAATAAGGTTTTCAGCGGTAGGTATCTGTATCGGATGGACTGTTACTGCCATAATTCCAAAACAAATAATAGAAAAAATTCCAAAAGAAATATTATAAAGCCGTATCATATGGAGATGCTACTTCAAAAAGAATTGAAATACATTACGTCTATGAGAAAATGTTTAGCAGGTATATTTTAACACATTCAGATTAGACTAAAAATAATGAAATGGATATATTTTTTTAATGTATAAAAGCAAGTTTCTTCTAAGAAATGGTATATGAACATCATTGACCATTCATTTACAGAGCTACACAAAAGTTTCGGTTATATGAGGACTATACTGGGAAATTGTTGGAAGTGCATTTCAAGTTGTGTTAGGTATTTTTGTTATCGTAGTAAATTTAAATACACTATCGAGTGTATTTAATTTATAAATTATATACAGAACAACCCAAAATAATGCAAATATCTTGTTTTCTAGCAAATGTAATTGATAAAGTAGTTTTTTAAGTTTTGCCAATTGCAGTAAGTTTACTTAGTAGTGATAATTCTAATACCGATATAATAGACGAAATATTAACTGAAATCCAATTTTTAACGCTAATTTTTTTTTAAAATAAAATTAAGCGTTTTGTGGATCCCTGAATATGACAATCAAGTTTTTAGTTGTTCATATATGTGTACATCTTATATTAACATAACTTAACCCTTTCAGTCGCAGTGTTCCCGCTGACGGAACACCTAATTTTAATTCTCAAGCGCAAAAACTCATCCCGGAAATTTTTTAGCAAAAATTTACATTTATAACATAACAAAAAAGGCCCTTTTTTTAAAAAGTTAAAATTTAAAATTTCTTCTATTTTAATTATGTTCGTAAATTCCGGTGGCAATGTAATTTAAATTATCCGAATTACCCTGTGCCGCAAAGGGTTAAAATACTCCGGAATAAATTGAAATGTTGGCATCTATGCACCTTTTACGAGTTTTTGTAGTCGATAATGTTTACTTACAAAGTGTTTTATTTATTAAATTAAATATTATTTGAATTTGATAAGGTTAACTTTTAGATGTTTCAAACCAAAACTTTCTCGAAAAGGAACAATGCTAATTTTTTTATTTTTTAAATATTTATGATCATCTATGTGTCTAAAAGCCATTTTTTAAATTAGTTTAGTAATTTTTAAAATAAATTAAGTAGTGAACGTTAAAGGGTTAAAAAACAAACATATCGTAGGAAATTCAAATTTCGCATTTTTAATGAAGTTTTACTAATATTGGGAAGTTTGAAAGAGTGATCTGTGTGAAGTTGTTTGAATAATTTGGGATAAAACTTTATATTTTGTAATAGTTTTTTTTTTTTTTTTTTTTTACTTTTTTATATGAACGTAAATATTATGTTCAAAGGTAGAGTAAAACGCAAAAATATACGTCAAATAAAACTGTTTCTTAAGTTATTTTGAATTTTTAAAAATATAATCATATACATTGCTTCTTATCTTACCACATAACCTGTAACTTGTTTTATAGTACAAAAAATTAAAAGTGTTTAGATAACAAATATTTTAAATAAAAAAAAATGCAGATATTTTAAGAATAGTGTTTTTTATTTTTATTTTATTTATTTATTTATTTATTTATTTTACTGAAATAATTCACCGCATGGATTTTACTTAAACTTTCTTCTTTTTAGAAGAATATATAAAATATTTTTGTAATTTCTTCAAAATTCTTTTACATATTTCATAATTTTATATTATTATATTATTATAATTTTGATTTCATTAATGATAATTTTACGGGGCATACATAAGAGACTATCTCAAATTTCCAGAACTATTAAAAGAAAAGAAATAAAAGTACAATTTAGCTGTTTATCAGAAAATCAAAGTTGAAAGTTGAAACTTCAGTTGAAATCACAGTTGAAAGTTTACAAAGATGGTGATCCCTAGGACTTAACTTTTCGTCAAGGATTTTTTCGCAGCCTTGTCATCATTTTGGGATCTTTACTTTTTTTTTTCTTTTTCTTCTTCTTTCTTTCTTTTTTTTTTTTAAGGGAGGGGTGGGGAGGGGGTGCATTAAAGATCAGGAGTGTGTTCCACCACTACTAACTGACATTAACAAATTTAAAAATCTATTATCTTCAGTCTCTAAAAACATCATTCCAGAGAAGTAAAAAATGTGTGGTAAATTATCCTACAGTCTTGGTATTTTTCGCGTTTCTAAAAAGACTCACATTTAGCACTTATAACTGTGTTAATTTTAAATTTTATTTTATTTTATTTTATTTATTTATTTATTTATTTTTATTTGCTTAAAAAAAGGTCGTTCTTTACTTTTTCTTTTATAATCGAGGTATATATTTATGTGCACCCAGTATATTAGCTAAACGTATTTGAATATCCATTAATATCTATTAAAATTTTTAATTGATAGGAAGTTTGTGTCTTCTGTATATATATTTTTACTCATATCTTTAAATAAATATCTGTACAAAAATATGTAATGCAATCTTTTATCCGTGCAGCTAAAACAGTAAATAGACGTTTTTATTTTACTTATAACTGATGTAAAAAATGTTTATTTTAATTTTGGAATGTTAAGAGCTTTTTAAAGGTAATAAAAGCAATTGAAAAATAACCACATTTAACTATGAAAATAACAAATTTACGAACTGATTATGTTGCGATAATTTAATCTTAAAATTGATATAATAATAATACATCAGGGTGTGCTATGGTAATGCATTAGTAATACAGGGTGAGTTTACATATGATGTCTGTTCAAGGAAAATATGATATTAGTATCGTGATATCATGTTGCTTCACAGCTAAGATATGCGAAATGGTAAGTCCTCCACTACTACCAACAAACTGAACACTACAAGGCAAAAATGATTGGCGTAAAAGAATTGAATGAATGCCGATTATACGATATGTCTATGAATTTAAAAGCAGAATGCAAAATTTGGAACAAAAATGGCATTTCAAGTAAGTTATAAGAATTACTATGTATGCAGAAGTCATTCTAATCTTCTGAAATTTTTCATTTCCTGAGTTAGATTCGTGTTACAAAATAAATAAGGTTTCAGTACAATATATTCTTCATTTTATGATACTAGAATATCAACAAATAATAGTTTATGTTAAATAATTTTTATTTATGCCAAACATATAATTCTTATATATTGATTTTCTTAATCGAATAATACCATTGAAGAAATTACTAGCTGAATATTCCGAAGAGATAACTGGATAATATATTTTCTTCCTTCCATAATACTAAAAGTACAAGTATTGATGAATTAATGAATACCTATATCAAAGGAATTACTATGAGATGAAAAAATAAATTCAAAAGTAAATTGTGAAATTATAAGCGAAAACATGTCGTTTTGAGATACGAAAAATTCAAGAGTTTGTGGATAAAATATGTGCAAAAATTCGTTTTTAAAAGCATATGTTTTGTTATTAAAGTTGCCAAAATATTATCATTTATGTTTTACTGAAGTAAGCTAACCATGGAGAATTTTCAAAATTAATTACGCAGAATAAAATCATACTGCGTATATATAATACATAATAACATGCATATGCATATACAAAAGACACCATTGTTAAGCAATTCGAACGAGAATATTCCATTATTCTTAATAATACATAAATCATTAAAAATAAATCAAAAATTAAAATAAATTGATATTTAACATCAGTTTAATCAAGATTATTTGTAAAGTAGAAATAACTTGAAAATAGTTAAAGAAACAAAAGAATAAAATAATAAAGATGATTATTGATATAAAATAAGATTTTTTAAAGTGCATGTTTAATGGCAAATCAATGGTTTTTTTTCTCCTTCTTTCTTTTCTTTTCTGAAAATTTTTATTTTATGAGTTGCGTTCCTTACTAAATTAGTTAAATATTTTTTCTTTTTTATTTTATGACACATTAATAAATAAAAGTTTTTATATTATTAAATGATAATTTTTATTCATACCAAACATATAATTATGATATATTGATTTGCTTAATTGCAGACTGTCACTGAAGGAATTGCTAATTTAGAATTCTTAAGATTTAAGCGGATATTTATCCATCTTGTATAACATTTGGCGTATAGGTAGTGATAGATTAATAAATTCCTGTCAGAATAAGTATACATGAAATTAAGAATAAAATATTAGTATCATTAATTAGCGAAAAATATCATTTGAAATTATAAAGGTTAAAGATTTGCGGATTTTTTACAAAATATATTGTCTATTATTGACATTTCTAAACAACATTAATGTTTATGTTATTCCCAAGAAATTAAAACAAGAAAAAATATTGGATTTTGTAGAATAAAACACAGGTGTACTAAAGACTTTATAAGTTTTAAAGCATTATCGCTACAGTAAGCATTTCACTTAATTTAGTAAAACAGCTCTAGATACTTCGAAAATAGAAACAAAGTTATCTTTGAGTAGTGTGTTTCATGATTATGTGCTATTACTTTTATTACTTTTAAGATCTTAAAAAATAGAAATTTTGAATGAATAATTTTTCATATGGAGTTAAATATGTTAGAGTTAATTTTTGTATAATAAATAGTAGAAAAAAAAATCACTTAATTTAGTAAAACAGCTCTAGATACTTCGAAAATAGAAACAAAGTTATCTTTGAGTAGTGTGTTTCATGATTATGTGCTATTACTTTTATTACTTTTAAGATCTTAAAAAATAGAAATTTTGAATGAATAATTTTTCATATGGAGTTAAATATATTGGAGTTAATTTTTGTATAATAAATAGCAGAAAAAAAAATCACTTAATTTAGTAAAACAGCTCTAGATACTTCGAAAATAGAAACAAAGTTATCTTTGAGTAGTGTGTTTCATGATTACTTTTATTACTTTTAAGATTTAAAAAAATAGAAATATTGAATGAATAATATTTACTATGGAGTTAAATATGTTGGAGTTAATTTTTGTATAATAAATAGTAGAAAAAATATGTTTTGCTCAAAAATGTTTAATTTTTTACTTACAGAATACATCAGATAAAAATTTTGATAATGTAATAAATTTAAATAACAAATTGCTTTTAAAACCGCAAAAACACAAGTGTTGAAAATAATTGATAACAAATAATTTGTCATTGCTTTTTTATTACATTTTGGAGTATTTATTACACATTAGTTTACGACTGTTAAAATTAGAAAATGTTACATAAAGCTTTTTTTTTTTTTTTTTTTTTTTTTTTGCAGCATTACATATGGATTTTAACATAAACCGATATGTACAAATAAGAAAAAAGATAAATATGAAAATTAATTAAAACTACAATCTTTAAACTGTGTAAAATCTGAGTCAAATCTCGAAAAATTATGTTTGTGGTGTTTACGATTACATTTTGCAGTAAATATGTGTCATATTTTGTTATAATAATTAGTTTTGTTTCATTGATTCACACCAATAAAAATAATTTTTTTATTACTATCAAACTAGACTAGTAAACCTTTGACGATGAATAATAAAAATTCTATAAATAAATACCATAAAATTAAGAAATAAGCAACAATTGTTTGGAATCAAAAACTAATTTAAACGTTTCATCAGGTGAGATAAATGTGCAACGTGAAAACAACAGTTTCTTACAAAGTTCATTACTTATGCATTTTATACATTTCATTATTATACAATTATATATTTTAAGGAATTATACTGCGTCATTCATCGATGAAAAAAAAAAGTGTAAATTTTTTGTAATAGAGTATTTTCGTTTATTTTTAATTGATTTCTGCAATCGAATACTTTGTAAATATTGTCATGAAATTTCGCTAATGTTTACAAGAATGTTTCTTAAAGGTGTCAAAATTCTTATTGGAAGATGCTAAAACAAATCCGTTATTTCGCTTTGAAAAGGAACACACCAAAATTGGTAATCGACACAAAAATAGAAAACAATTGTTTTTAAGCATTAATGAAAGTTTAATCTTAAAATTTGATATCATACATAAAACACAACATCTTATATGGATCTCAAAATCTTTATAAGAGAAAATAAATATATAACATACATATCTAATATCACTCAAATTTACAGCTAGGAAATATCGCACAATTAGATGTCTTTCACAACTAGAGTAAGTTGGACACTACATGATAAAAATAATTGGCCAAAAAGCACTTATGTTTTAAATTATGCACATTTATAGCGAAAAATTGGAGTTAATAAAAAACTCTTTTAATTATTATAAAGTATTAATAAACAACCACTAAATAAGATCAATTTTTAATTACAATAAAATTGAGACATTTATTGGTTGAGTGCGAAAGTTCCACCCGTTTTCGGATATGCAAATTTACAATGGAATTGACGTCATACATGACATTGTAATGACGCAAATCGTCGGCCAATCAAACTTGTGGATGCCTTACATATAAATAAATCGTGTTTCACAAAGTTAATCATCTAAAAAAAAAATATCAGAGGGTGTAACATGGAAAGCGAGAAGGTGAATATGAGACATTGTTTGTTATACTTCGATAAAAAGAGTACGTCAGCCGCAGCATGTTTAAATGTTTGTCAAGTTTATGGAGAAGATGCAATAGACGAAAGCACATGTCGTCGATAGATTCGTAAATTTAGGGAAGGAGAAAGAAGCTGCCAAGATCAGGCTAGGAGTAGACGACCATCACACGTTGGAGACGACGATATTGACCAAGCCATAAGGAATAACCCGAACCCAACCATGCAACAATTAGCGGAGACCTTCAACGTACACCGTAACTGTCGAGAGACGGCTGGTTAAATTGGGTTTTACGAGAAAGTTGGATCGTTGGGTTCCACATAACCCGACAGCTAATCAACGGGGCGACCTAATCGCCACCGGTGTTTCCTTGCTTTCCCGGTACAAAAATGACCCATTCTTGACACGAATTGTGACAGGAGATGAGAGGTGGGTTACGTACCGTAACGTAAAGCGTCGTAGGACTGTGTGTCGACTGTCTGTTCCGCCTACATCGACTTCGAAAGCTGGATTTCATCCCAAAAAGGTGTTATTGAGTGTGTGGTGGGATGTGCAGGGAATAATTCACTGGGAGGTCCTCCCGCTTAACCAAACCATCAATGCTGCCTTCTACTGTCTACAGTTAAACAGACTACATTCAAATTTGGCAGCAAAGCGGCCAGGTCTCATCTATTGTCGCAGTGTTATCCTTCAACACGATAACGCCAGGCCACATGCTGCTGTCATCACTCGCCAAAAGTTACTGGGCTTTGGTTGGGAGATTTTACCCCACCTTCCCTATTCTCCTGATCTGGAACCAACTGATTATCACCTATTTCGTCCGTTGAATAATTCCTTGAGTCAGAAAATCTTTGATGATCTTGATTCTGTGAAAACTGCCATTCAAGACTTTTTTTACTCGAAACCATCAGAATTTTATCGCTGTGGGATCCATCTCCTACCAGAAATGTGGCAAAAGGTCATAGATAGCAATGGAGATTATGCACAATAATAGGTACTGTTCATTTTGCGTTTATTTGCTCTTCTTTATGGGTAATAAAAACGGGTAGAACTTTTGCACTCACCCAATACTATATGCAATAAAAATATATTGAAAATATTAAAATATTATTTTAATATTGGAAATTTTTAAATACCTTTAACCACTTTTGATTCTTAAAACTTTTGGTTCTTAAATACTTTCAATTACTAAACAGATAAAAATTCTGAGAATTTGCAGTTATTATCCAAATTTCTTTATTCAAATATTCCACTGAATTCAGTGGTATATTTTTAAACTACGGTCAAGTATTCAAAATACTTCGTATTTTGAATTAGTTTGAAAATACCTTGTATTTTGAATGCATGTATGTAAAAATAAAAATAAAAAATAAAATAAAACAAAAAAGATTTCTTTATTCTTTCCAGAATTTTTAAATATATATTTATTACACACTCACACATACACTACAAAAATTTATATATGCATCAAGTAATAACTTATATAAAATCTGGATTAAATCTTTTATGCGATAACAATATTAATCCTTGCGTAAATCTAACTAAATTACAATCAGAATATGAATAAGAATTATGACCATTATTGCATTAGCTTTCGTAAGAAACAAAAGATGATAATTCTATTAATAAAGTAGTAATTTATCTATAAAAAAGCGAAAATAACTTAAGTATAAGAATATCACTAAAGGTAGTATAAAAATACATATTTATTTATTTTATTTATTTATTTATTTATTTTTGACTATTTTCGACATAAACAGAATCTTAAATAAATATGTGTCTTATTATGTAGAGTTACATAACATTTACATATGAATAAAAAAAAAAAAAAAAAAAAAAAACATAAGACTAAAAATTATTTATATATAAGTAAAAATACCTAGTACATTTGTTTCATTCAGTAGATTTTTTTTTTTTTCGGAGTTATATCACTAAATACAGTTGAAAAATATAGATGAAATTATTTTCTATTCAGTGCATTTTCGCACAAACAAAATTTTAAATAAATATGTGTTGCATTAGTCTCATTATATAGAGCTATGATTAAAAAAAAATTACATGCGAATAAAAAATATTTGCATGCAGGTAAAAACCTGGTATATTTGTTTCTCTCAGTAGATTTTTTTCTTTTAATAATTTTTCCTTTGGATTTATGCTACTAAATATAGTATAACTATACAGATTTATTATTTCCTTTTAAGTATTTCTTTACAAAAACAGAATTTTAAATAAATATGCGTCTTATTATGAGCAGATAAAAAATATTTACATATGATTAAAAAATTTTACTTAGCACTACAAAATATTTACATATAAATAAAAACAAAGTATATTTGTTTCTTTCAGTACATTTTTTTCCCTTAAGATTTATATTACGAAATATAGTATAAAAATATAGATTTATATATTTTCGTCTAAGTATTTCTTTACAATTTTTTTTTATTTATTTATTTCAATAAATATGCATTTATTATGAGCAGTTATAAAATATATGCATAGGAAATTAAAAACTGTTGATATTTTAATTTACAATCTGTTTTTAGGTGAAAATCTAGTACGTTCGTTTATTTTTAGATTATTAATTAATTCTATTTGATAAATAAAAAAAGTGAAATAACTCAATACAGGCGAATTAATGTGTCTTTGAAATAAATACTAAGCATAATTTCGATTTGGTTGCATGTGTATCTGACAATGCCACGGATTCTTAAATAATAAAGTGGCATTTCTGTGCTAATTATGCTACAATTAATATGTATAATTCCATTCAACAAAGTTAAAGGTTACTAAGTTACTAGAAAAAATAAACTACTGGAACACTTCCAACTGTAATAATATTTTATTCACGAATCACAATAAAATTTCCCTTCCTTTGAATTATCTAAACTTTCGGTAACAATAAGAGTGAACATAAGCTTATTAATAGTTTCGTAGTTAAATTCCACCTCGGATGAAATACATTGATTGTAGTTCAATCCTCATTGTGGTTTTGACAATAGTGTTAAATTGCCAAAATAAATATTTAATTATCAACTACTGACATTTTTTTACTTTCTTTTACCCATATACATGGTAGTGAAAGTATTATTTTGATCAAATTTTCAAAATTGAGTTTTTGGTATATTTACACATTTCGAAAATCATGTTTTTAGTGCTTGGTCTGTGTGTGTGTGCCTTTTATCAGCATATTTCAAGAACAAATAAAAACAAACAGAAGCAGAAAGTCCAAAATCGGTATTCTAAATATGTATCATATAGGAATGCTACACTAAACTTTTCGTTGAAATCATGCAAATGGTCGTGTACAATTTAAAAACATTACGTCTATGGGGGAAATTGCAGGAAATTACACTTTAGGATACCTTAAACAAGACGGAAATAGCATTCTTTTTTTTAAATTTACTATTTTTTTTTAAGTACGTAAAAGCATGTTTTATGTAGATTGTGATATCGAAATCTTACATCATTCATTTGCATGGCTACCCAAAAATTTGGATATATTTGGGCTGTACATGGATATAGTAGGAACTCTAATTCGTTTCGTGTTACACACACATATATATATACTAGCTGACCCGTCCGGCTTCGCACTGATGAACAAATTTTAGTTAAAGATGGATTGATATGTAAAGAATCAAGAAATATATCAGTTTATATGTTATAGTCAGGCAATATTATTAACTGGAAAGTCAAAATATAATTTTACAATTATTTTTTTTAATTAGTTGTTAAATGTTGGCAATTTTTACTTAATGCTATTTATTTATTTATTTATTTATTTCATAAAAAGAAACATTTCTTTACTCATGAATAAAAAATATTGAAAAATAAACCTATGACATGAAAATGTTTTTGATAAAATTGACGTCATAATAGCTTTAATTATTATTTATTTTTTCATTTCGCAAATATATTTAATTTTTTCCATAATTGATTATTATTTTAATAATGTATATTAAAGGAGAAATCAATAATATGAAACAATATTCGTACAATATATACTATTACAGAATCTGGTGTGAAACAACCACACGACTTCCATTACCCACTATTACACGTAATATATACAATTTTTTGGAGATATTACTTGCATTTTTTGAGATTTTCGAATAAGAGAAACTTGATACACGTATAAAGACACATACAACAGAGTTTGCATAGCAAGTTAAAAAATAAGGGGAAAAAAAATAGATAGTTATTTTTTTAAACACGAATTTCCGAGATCTAAAACTGAACTACCTAATCAGGATGACCGTTAATATTCCTGTAATAAGCACGTAATACTTGAGAAAGGTTATCTAAATTGGATTAAAGAAAAAATTTTCAAGAATACGTTAGAGCCGTTTTTGAGATACCAACTTTTACCAAAACTTAACATACTCAATTATTGACCTAAAAACAATAATTACATACAAAAGGATATTTAATAGGAAGTTAACATGGCGAGTTGAAAAAAATCCGTACAGGCGTTTTTAAAGGAACGCACTTGCGAAGTCTGAAATTGAGCTGTTTATAGAGGACGCCTATCAATTTTCCTGAACTAAGCAACTTTTCAATCGAAAGGGCATCTAATATATTATTTATATAGCAACTTTGAAGAAAATCATTAGAGGTGTTTTTGAATATGGGCTTAGGGTCCCATTTCTGGTTTTCGATGACCCAATTCCGGTTTTTCAATTTTCACGAAAATTTGGAAAATTTATCTGTACACCAGACCTGAATCACTTGTGAAGTTTAGTAGTTCTATTTTTATTAGTTTTGGAGATATGACAGCCAGAAGATTACACACACACGTGCACATATACACACACACTGACCAATTGCCAAAACCTATACAATACTTCCACTACCTACGGTAGTAGGGTAATTCAAGTAAACACATACATCTCGTATTTACTACGATAATATACAGATTTTCGTATTACGTTTTCGATCGCCAAATACAAAAATCGCCAATGACGATAGATATCAAATCTATGCTTTGTTTTCAATTAAAATATTGAAAATTTTAATTAAAAATTTATTTTACCAAAATTTATTATAGCTTCTAGCACTTAGAGAGAGACAGTGTAACTTTTGATTATTGAAAGAAAAAAAAAAAAAAAGCAATCGGCTTTTTAGTTCTAGCGATCGTTCTCTACATATGCATATAAACCTTTCTTTTTTTTATATTAGTATAGCTATAGAGCATAGGTATATTAAATAGGTTTCCAGTCAACATAATGTAACTCAAATAATTAAATGCTATTTACATTTCAGTAATGGCTGTATGCGCTATGTATATTGAGCTACTTGCCATAACTGTTAGTTGCTAAAAATAGTCGCCAAATAAATTTAAACATCTCAATACGCAAGCGAAGTATGACATCACTGACCGCCCGTGGATGCAAGAAAAAGATTTTCCATGTTAATCGCTCATTGGATTTTTTTTTTTTTTTTTTTTTTTTTTTAATTCTAGAAGAATTATTTCCCGATTTTAATCCTCATATTTGGGTATAGATATGTATTAGTTATTGTATGCATGCGTTAGATTGAGTTATTTTGCTGTCAAATTGACAAACTTTTAATTTTAAATTTCAAAACTGTCACCCTTGGCGTTTTTTGTATTTGGCGATCAAAAACGTAATACGAAAATATACATGGTTGGTTGGTTGGTGTCGTGTCATGGATAGGAAAAAAAAAAAAAAAATTAAATGGGACCAAAGGTCCTATATACAGCATCTGCGATTTGAAGGCAGTTGTCTTCATATAAGTCTGCCCACGGATTGTCACTTATTTGCTGCAATTGCGCCAGAATAGCAGGACAGTTGAAAAGATGTTTGGGGGTTAGTTCTATGTCTGGGCAGTTTTTGCAGAGGCAGTAAGTCCTTGTCCCGTCTTTATGGATCTTCATCCCCCTAAAGTGTCCTGTCCGGAGTCTTGTTAGAGTGCTGGTGAGAGTTCTGTTGGTACTGATTTCAGGGATTTGGTGTTTGATTTTAAGTTTCCTATCGTTGAATTTTGCCTTAGCAACGGAATTGATATCGCTGAGGGTGACATGAGTAACCCTGCTGGTGTTTAATTGTCTTGCTTCTTTTGCCAAGGCATCAGCCGTCTCATTTTCAGTAATGCCAACATGCGCGGGAATCCACTGCATGGTGCACTGTTTCTTCAAATGGAAAAGCTTATGAAGTGTACGGTGTATATTTATAATTAGCCCTGAGGAACCCCTTTGAATTGCTTGAAGAGCAGCTCTGCAGTCACTGAAGATGATTAACCCATTGGCTCTTTCATTTTCTTCGAGATTTATATACTCGTCTAGGGCTTTTTGGATGGCAATGAGTTCACAAGTGTAGTTTGAAGCTATTTTGCCTCCTTCGATCTTAAATTGCTTTGTGCTTCCACTCTGTGGGAAAGTAAAATTGACACCAGCTCCTCCGTTGTCTAGAGGTTCATCTGAGGAACCGTCAGTGAAGGCAAAGACAAAATTTTCTCTTGAATACGAGGCAATGGTTTTATCACCTTTTGTTTTAATAGCCGAAGTTTCTTCTTTTTTGGAACACGGTTCCAAAAGGTGAGTTATAATTTTGGTGTTTTCCGGAAGAGTCGAAGACAAAATTGGCTCTTGCAGAATTTCATATGTGTTATGCTCTAGTCCAGTTTGCTGCCTGACCATTAGGTCATAGTGTAAGGTGGAGGATCGTTTGAGTCTTGTATTTTTGTTCCACTTCAAAAAGGTTTTTTTGCTAACATGTTTCTCCTCACGACTTCTAATATTGTTGGTAAAGTTGATGACACTACATTTTCTTCTGTTATCAAGTAACTGGAGACCACATTCCTGTTGGGATTTAATGTTGTCTGTGGAAGAGACAGCACCAATTATAATCTTTGAGGCTTTTGCCTGTATGTTATCAATCTTCTTAAGTGTTGAAGTCGAGGCGTGAGACCAGATGGACGAAGCATATTCCATAACTGGTCGAATCAAAGAGGTGTAGGTAGTTTTTAAGGTTTTGGGGCATGCTCCCCAATTTGTACCGCATAGGCTTTTCAAGATTCTTAATTTTTTGAGTGATTTATTGGCACATTTCTTTATTTGTTCAGTGAAACGTAGTTCAGCATCTAGAGTAAGTCCCAAATAAATAGGATTTTCAGTCTTTGTTAAGGGCTGATTGTTTAGAATTAAGTTTGAAGAGAATAGGTGCCTGTGTTTTCTATCTGTTGAGAAGATGCTGTACGATGTTTTTTGTGGGTTAAATTTTAGCTTTCGGGAGTTTGACCACTCCAAAATTCCTTCCAGGGAGCAATTAAGAGATCTTTCAGACTGCTCAAGACTCGTGTTCGAATGCCAAATGGCAATGTCATCGGCATAGCAAACTACTTTTGTTTCATTGTGAAGGTGCGTGTGGATATTATTGACATAGATAAGGAACAACAGTGGGCTA
This sequence comes from Salticus scenicus, assembly GCA_963930645.1. Taxonomy (NCBI): domain Eukaryota; kingdom Metazoa; phylum Arthropoda; class Arachnida; order Araneae; family Salticidae; genus Salticus; species Salticus scenicus. The sequence continues at coordinate 147,853,417 of OZ005653.1, read as the reverse complement.
AGGACAGATCCCTGTGGCACACCACCCCAAGTCCTTCTTTCTTTCGAGTAGACACCGTTGAAACGCACTTTAATTTTCCTATTTTTGAGGAAGTCTGATATCCAAATTAAGGCATTTCCCTGGATACCCATTTCATGAGCAATCTGTATTAGTTTCCCTTTCCAAACAGTGTCAAAGGCTGAGGTCATGTCGAGGAAGACCACGGTAGTCTATTTATGTGGTTTGGTCTGCAGGCCATCGATGATAGACTGGCAGAGGATAAACAGTGCGTCTTCAGTTGAATGTTGTTTCTTGTAGGCCGTTTGATAAGAGTTTAATTTCTTTCCCTTTAAGAGTTCTCTCAACAATCTGTTATGTACAATTCGCTCCATGACCTTACATAAGATGCTAGTAAGTGCAACAGGTCTATAGTTTTTGCATTCCTCTGCAGATTTTCCGGGTTTAAGAATAGGAGCTATGATAGAAGTTTTCCATGCTTTCGGTAGTTTCCCCTTTGACCATGATGTATTAATTATGTCAAGGAAAAAGTCTCTGGCCATCTCTCCAAAGTTTTTAATCATCTCACCGAAAATTAGATCGTTACCAGGTGATTTACCACTAGGGATTTGTTGAATAGCTGTATTCAATTCTTGCTTATCAACAGGTCTGGAGAAGTTGTCGATGGTTTTGTACGTTCTGGATTTTAGTAGTATTCTTCTAACAGTTTTATTGAGATTTTTGTCTTCAGCTTGAAAATCGATTTTGCTCATCTCTGAGTAATGATTTACTAACAGATTTGCTGATTTCTTATTAGTGTTAGCAATATCTTTTGAAGACTGAATGATGTTTGAAGTTTGAGCATTTGTGTCATTTAGACCAAAATTTAAGGCTTTGACGATTTTCCAGTGTTTAGCATCTTTTTTGGGGTCAAGAGAAGTACAGAATTCTGTCCACTTAAGTCTCTTGCATTCAGCTATTTTCTCCTCTACACTCTCTGTAATTTCGGAAAGTCTCTTCCTGTTTTCTAAAGTGTTGTTTGTTTTAAGGATTTCATTTAAGTTGTCTCTCTCAGTTATTAAGGAGTCGATCTGAGCGTCTTTCCAGTAAGGAATCCATTGCTTTTTCCTGTTTCCTCTTGGAATATTCCTTTTAGCTGCTAGTGTAATGTTTTGATACAACAGTTTCAGTTTATCCTCTAGGTTTATGTTAGTTGGCGCACCCTTGCATAGTTCGTCCAGAAGAAGGGTAAAATTGGTCCAATTCGCTTTGCGAAAGTTCCATAATCTCTTTGTTTGATCTTCTGCTTCAAGGTGTAAACCAAGACCTATGATGATTGGTCTGTGATCACTAATGGCATTCTTCAAAACTTTCCAACTACATTGGGTAGATAATTGGTAACTTACTGCAGTAAGGTCAAGTGCTGACTCTGTTCCTGTTGTCCTGGAAAGATAGGTTGGCTGTGTGTCATTTAAGATGGTAAGTCCTACGTCGATAAGCAAGTCCTCAATTTGTTCACCTTTTAGATCTAAGACTGTTGAGCCCCAGGTGGGACTCTTTGCATTGAAGTCTCCCAAAAGAACGACAGGCTCAGGATTGTTTTTACATATTTGATCCAGCATTTGTGTATTGATATCAGAGTTGTCAGGGTGGTACACATGAAAATATACATGCCAGATGTATATTTTCGTAATATGTATTGTACGAAATATTGTTTCATATTATTCGTTACACTCTTAATGTAAGTTTTTAAAATAACCATGATTTTTGAAAGGAATTAAATTATATTCGCCAGATAATTTGGCGATATTTTTTTTTTCTGCCAAGGATGACGGATATCAAATCTATTCCGCTGCAACATATTAGTATATTATATCAGATACTTTATTTAGACATTTGAAAACAAATTTGACTTCAAATTATTATAGAATATTTATCCTTTCCCTTTTAATTAGTTTATTAGTTGGATGTTTATTGTGTAAATATCATCCTTTGAAATGAAATGTTTATGTTTTCAATCGAATATGGAAATTTGCCATTTTTTTTTTCTAGAGTTTTGAAATTTAAAATTCCAATTTTATCAATTTTACGACAAAAACAATTTAATCTAACGGATGCACATGATAACTAATACATATCTATATCCAAATATGGGGATTAAAATGGGGAAATAATTTTCCTCGATCTTTATTATTTTTTTACAAAAAATCCAGTTCACTTTTTATATTATTGTTCGCGTGAAAATATATTTTATTATATGTCTAAAAATAAATTAATTCGTAAATCTTTTTGGCAACAATTATAAATTAAAATAAATAATATTATAAAATAGAATTTCTTATTTTATTTTATTTTATTTATTTATTTATTTTTAAATTCCAATTTCGTTTACACACATCAGTTTAAACCACGGAGTAATAAAGACTCCGTGGTTTAAACATTGATGCTTAGATATTATATCATATCATATCAAATTAAATTATTAGAAAAATAAACACTTTTAATTCTATAATGACGTCAGATTTAACGTGTAAGTTTAACAATTAAAAAAGCTTTATATGAATTTCAATTTAATGCACGTGCAAATATATTTCTTTTCTTTTCACGACAAGATATTTTAAAAACGAAATGAATATGTAAATGTTTCTTTTATGTTGGCAGCAGCTAATTTTTTTAATATTTCATTATTTTCATTTCTATTACGGCTTCTATAGGGATTTTAATTAAAATGCTCAGATTTTAAACTAAAATTTATTTCATCAAAATTAAATATAGCCTATAACAATATGGCATACTGTAGCTTTCCGTCAGTGAAAGAAGTTTTTAAATCGGTTCAGTAGTTTCAGAGATTACCCTCCACAAACAAACAATTTTTTGCGCTTTATATAATGATATATATATATATATATATTTATTTATTTATTTATTTATTTATTTATTTATTTGAGACTAAATTTCAGAACATAATGTTTTTTAACGTGCATATTGCTTCTAGGCAATATACAAGGCTATCCAAAATTGAGCCAAACGTTCTTTTCTATTGAATATAATTGATCGAAGTGCTTTGCTACATTTTACAACGTCGACAAACAGTGCTCAGAAAGGAAAATTATTTTTTCATACCCGTACTGTAAACAAACTATTTTTTGTAGTTCCATTTTCAATTTTGATTTTTTTTATTATATCACGTTTTGATGACCCTGATTACTAAATTCCAGTTTTTACCTATTGATCTGTATTTATATCTGCCATCAATATAACTTAAAAATAAATAACTGCAGGAAACTCAAATTCGGTATTGTGAACTTCATATTAGTTTACCACTTAAAATATTGATCAAGACTGGCAAGTTTGTAAGCAAATTATGGACAGCCTTGAGTGCTGAAATGCAGGGCAAGAGAAAGTTATGTGAGGGACACACCAGATTATATTTTTTTTGTAAGTGATTTTTTTTTTTTTAATGGATCTAAATAAATAAAAGAATTTGATCTGGCATAATTTTGTGCGTTATTTAAAAACTGATAATAATACAATTTCGTATAGATTTAAGAAATATATTCAATATAGACATGAAAGCGCAATATGGATTAAAAAAAAAAAAATCTATATATAATTTCCTGCGTATTATCAGGAAATCAAATAGATAATACACCAAAATTTAATTAATAGAAAAAGCCAAAATAAATAAATGTGGCTTTTCAGGTTAATTTGTTTTGTCAATATACAATCTGTTGACCTTGCAAATGATACCAAATGATAAGTAACTCTACTTCAGGATCGGTGTATAAAATAACCTTTTTTTTAATCACAAATTTCAACCGGTTTAAACGGACATTAAAAATCAGCTACAAATAGTCATGTTGAATTCACAATCCAAAAAAACTTTTAAAACTGTTGAAATTACACGGTGGAAACAAATGACAAAAATCTTTAAAAAAAAAAAAAAAAAAAAAAAAAAAAATCGGGGCAGTCTTTGGGGACTGCCGATAGAAGTGAAAACTAAGTAACTTTTGAATATTATCGTCGAGCTATTAGATTATTATTTTTTAATTATTTTTGGTTTGTCAAGAAGTGTTAATGACCAATTTAAACTTCAATCATTTAAACTTTAAATTTATATTGAAAACAAAAAGACGAATATAACAGTCTGTATAAAAGCACGTGCTTGTACTTTGTGAACTATGTATATACTGTGGAAAAAGTACATACAGACATAGAGTATAGAACAAGAAAGAGACAAATTCCAGTAGCCAGTATACTACTCGTATTAGTATACATTTTATACATATATATATATATATGTATATCGGGCATGCCGCGCCGTGCGCTGCATATATGGATATATATAGAGAGAGATATATAATGTATACTAATAACGCACGGAGGTATATCTATGTACATATATGCACAGTATACATATAGCTCATTGAAAGCGTTCGGTGACGATGACGCGAGTTCCATGATTTTTGTTCACCCAAAAGTGCTCAACGCGCCTAAAGAAGTTTTCACTTCAATAATAATAATAATAATAGTAATAATAAAACCCAAAATAACCTCCATTTTTGTGTTGCATATTGTTTTCAATGTTCAACTATGCATAATCTCTTCTGTAATAATAATAATAAAAAAAAAAAAAAAAAAAAAAAAAGGAAAAATCATTCAATACATACAGGGTGTTTCAAAACTCATGGGAAAAAATTTAAGGGGTGGTAGCAAACATCTAAACAAGCCATTTTCACCATATAATGCATGGGCGGAGAGCAAGCGGTAACCGCTAGACGGCGCTGCAATGGAAAGTATAAAGTGAGCGTTTTCTTACACATCGTCATTTCTACCATGGATTTCAGCAGGTATGATGATGTACAGTAATCAGGAAAAGGCGAACATGCATTTTATGTAAGGTCTGGTGAATGGGAATGCTCTGGAAGCCGCAAGACTATACAGGAAGCATTTCCCGAGAAGATACGCGTCAGACCGAAAAATATCACAACAGCCTTGCGGTTTCCAGAGCATTCCCATTCGCCAGACCATACATAAAATGCATGTCCGTCTTTTCCTGATTACTGTATGTCGCCATGCCTGCTGAAATCCACGGTAGAAATGACAATGGGTAAGAAAACTCGCGCTTTATACTTTCCATTACAGCGCCATCTAGCGGTAACTGCTTGCTCTCCGCCCATGCATTGCATTGTATGGTGAAAATGGCTTGTTTAGATGTTTCCTACCACCCCTTAAATTTTTGCCCATGAGTTTTGAAACAACCTGTATTTCACATTCTGAATTCAATAATTTTGTCAATGAAGCATTTCATTCTTCTTCTTTTTTTTTTAATGTCCTTTTCAACATGCTTTAGCATTCATTCTTTCTACTGCCCTTATTTATTCATTTATTTATTTTTATCTACTGTTATAAATAATATTTTAAAGTAAGAAATAATTATTGAATATGATTTATATAATTAACAATATAATACAGATTTTATGCTTTCTCAGGCAAAGTTCAAGTACAAACATGAGTGTTGCAAAACAAATTTAACGTAATGGACATTTTTTATTGTTGTTTTTAGTATTAGAGAGTAAAAATTTTTAAGAAACATCATAAAATTCTCATGCATTTTTTTCTTGGTTACAAACCTGTGTGATTATCCCGATTTTACAATATTCTTGCTTTTGATTTTTGTTTGCCTTTTTCAGATACTTTGAAAAAAAACATTTTTTTTTTTCTTTATGTCCAAAATTTTTCTGAAGGGGCTTCATTAGGAACGTTACAGCTGTAATAAAGAAAATTTTGAACTCGCTATGGCAAACAATCATCAGATGTGAACTTCAAATTTCGCATCCAAACGAAATTAAACGCAAAAATGCAAAGATTTTAGATTTTCAAATTTGCAAAGATTCAAAAAGTTTAGAACTTTACGTCTGGGGATTGTTTACCATAATGACTTAGAAACTTCCATTACAGCGTTTGCGTCGATTTCGTAAAAGACCAACTGTAAAAACTCATTACAGTTTTGCCCTTTTTCAAGGCGTCATAGAACTTTAGAAATGCTTTTGCATATTAATTTCCATGATTTGAAGGAAAGCTTTATGAAGGGTCCGTATCTGCAAAAGAAATTCAAAATAAGTGCATTCATTAATTAATAAGAATGTTGTATAATTAAAGCAATAATTTGTGTCTACCTTATAATTTTAGATCTGCCTACAAAAAGTATTAACTCAAATCCTTCGAAATATAGATGTTTATATATATTGTATATAAAATCAAGACAAGTCATACAAGTAATTTCTTCCTTCTTTAACACTAGATTGCCCAAGCAGTCAAAATGACTGTTTTTGGAGAACATAGACATCAGGAACAAAGACATGAGAGTGATAAATATAACTATTAATAAATGAATTTATATTATACATACAAAATCATATAAAATCTAAGAAATCGTATCATGATTATATATATGTGCGTTTATCTATTTAAGTGAAATTAAGAAATAGTCAAAAAGACTTCCATAGGCAATCTAGTGTTAAAAAAATAATAAAATAATAACAATTTTTTTTTTAATGGCAGTTTCTCAATAAAAATCTGGAAAATTATTCTCTAATCACGAAATAAAGTACTAAAAATTCCTAATGGATTCTTCTGTCGATCTTCCGATTAACTTTCGATGTATTTTATTTTCAACTGCATCAAACACTTCACTTCTCCAAAAGAATCTTTTACTTTTACTCTATTCATCAGACCTTTTAATGATAAAAGCATTAAGGGAACAAAGGATCATTAAAATTATCAAATATTAAGATGATCCAATTCGAAGAAGTTTGATGCAATTAAAAATATAGATATAGGTATTTTAAAATGTGTGAAATTATATAAGACTTTTAAAATAATATCATTTTCCAGTTTTTGAAGCATAATTTACGAGATTTTTGCCGAATTTTAAACACTATAACTCTTCTAACTTACTCAATGAAAAGAAGCAAAAATTATAAAAATCACATTTTCTTTAATAAAGACTTAACAACAAATATCGGTGGCACAAATTAAATATATAGAGAATATTTTTAAGACCTTCGAGCTCAGTAACAGAAAAGAACATCCTCCTTCCATTTTTACTCGCATAGTCAACTATAATTTTCTCAAAATACTGAATTTACTCTCTTCATTTTACTTCAGTTTTTATTTTTATTTTTATTTTTCATTTTTTTTATTCATTTTTTTTATTCATTTTTTTATTTATTTATTTTATTTATTATATATATATATATATATATATATTAATACATTTTATTTTTTATTTTCATTCTTGGCATTACGTCGGCTGATATTTCCCCAAGAATGGTGACAGCGCACTCAATTTGCTGTTACAATAAATTAGGGAATATGGCTAAATATAACAGAACATTTAGTAATTGTTCTACTGAGGTTACCCTTTTTTTTTTTTTTTTTTTTTTTTTTTTTTTTTTTGGGGGGGGGGGGGGGGGAGAATTACACGTTATTCTCCCTGTGCATTCTTTTTCATTCAATCTTTTGAAACTTTTTATGAATTTATATTTGTTTGTTGGTCCAAAAACTGGATATTTATTTTAAAATCAAGAAATTTGCTTTATTATGAACTCTGTAAATTAGACACATGAAAAAAATTAGCAATATTGGCTTATTTTATAAAATTGTTACATTTTTATTTTAGTTGATGGTGTAGTTTAAATATAAAAAATTGAACTCATACATATTGCATTAGCTTCATACACAAGATGTATCGTCAAATAATTAAAAATTTAAACAAAATTTAGAATGCGCGTGAAGTATTTTGGAACTAGGCAAGCTTTTTTATTATGTCTACCATATAAAAGGGTTGTTTTGAATCTTTAAAATTACTTTATGTTCTTTTTAAAGTATGCTATGATATATAATTATAGATTTAATGCCAGTACCATTTTAAAAAAATGGAAAAAAATAATAATAATAATTTTCCACATGACTTTTCCTTTAAATCAAGAAATACCCACTGCGCAGTAGTAGTGCGACGTAAAAAAAACCCAACCAACCTTTAAATCAAGATAAAATCAAAATACTAATCGTTTTTTAATAATCATGTTAAATAAATAAACATATATGTAAATATTATTTCGCTTGAGTAAATATCATCTAAAATATTCAAAAGTATGCCATGAATTAATATTTATGGGAATTACTTTATTCAATGTTTAATTTATTCTATTGCGTAAAATATATTATGCAGCTCTATCTTTTATCTTTGAATTTGATTTTTTCTTCTTAAAATAATAAATATAACTATTTTAAATGGTAATTTCTCTAACGAAATCTAGAAAATTATGCACTTATCATGAAATAATGTACTTATAATTCAAATGGGATTTTTTTTTTTTTTAAATCTTGTGTTTGATTCACTTAAGATAAATTTCATTATTCTACTTGTCAAACATTCTACTTATCCAAAAGATTTTTTTTCCTTTACCCTGCTTGCTAGATCTTTAAATGATAAAAGCATTAAATCAAGAAAACTCAAAATACTTATTATATCGTAATAATTTTATTAGGTAAATAAATATAAATATTATTTTACATAAGTAAATTTTCATTTGAAATATTTAAAAGTATGACTTGTTTTTAATATTTTGCTAAATTTTTTATTCAATGCTCATATTTTTCCATTTCATAAAAATTATTATTGTATTTGCATTCGCGGTTGAATATTTTAAAAACAAATAATATATATATATATATATATATATATATATATATATATAAGTATTTTTCGTTGATTACTTTTTGTTTTTAATTATTATCATTATTTTGTTTGATTTCTCTATTAAAGTTAATATAAACTTTCAATAAAATCACCCATCGATGTGAAAAATGAATAAAACACAATTAAACGATAATTATAACAGTCAACTTATTTTATTTATTTATTTATTTATTTCGTAATAGCAAAAAATATTACAAAAGCTATAGCTAAAAATTATGATCAAATAATACCTTAACAGACAGGCTACATTTTATTATCCCCAAATTCTTGCACTTGCTCTCATCTGGAATGGTAAGTAGGTAGGTAAGAAGTTTGTTTGTGAATGTCACGCTTAAAAAAGGGGGGAAATAAATTAGAAATATCAGTCGTATCTTTACAAATAAAGTACCAAATGAAGGGGGCGATTTTTCAGAATCCAACGGATTTAACAGCTCATCGATCGGACAATTAGATTTTTTAAACTAAACTAAATATTAAAATTAGGTAGCAACAGCAGAATGTTCTATGGAAACCGTTTGGAGAGAAAAGAAAACATCTGCCACTCATTAAGTCACATGTTTTTGAAGTGGGATTAAAAATTGCAGTTTTCAAATGTTTTCAAATTTTCTTTCATGAACACAAAAATTAATATATAGCCTGTACTACAGAAGACCAACTTTTAGTTCAAATTTCATAATCTTGGTTAATAAACAAAAAAGTTACTTTTTTTTTTAATTAAATTTTATTCTAACTTTGAAAAGATTTTTACAATACGAGACATTAAGAATTTTGGGTTTAAATGTTTTTTTTTTTTTTTTTCTTTTTTTTTTTTTAAATATATTGCTTTTTATGTATTTTGTATTCATGTCAATTAAATCCTACTGATTATATTTTTGAAAATTAAATAGTATAAAAGTATGCACATAAAAGCAAATAACTGAATTATTTTTTCATCCAAAATATTCATCCATTACCTATCAGTCACAATGAGAAATTCAATTGTTCAACCAATTTTATAATCTGCAAAGAAAAAGCACTTTTCTCTGAAAAATACTAACTTTAAACATGTTGCTTATGTTGCTATGTTAAAACATATTTTCTTTATTTTATGAAAGTGGGATAGAAATTAACACTTTTCATACTCAGTTCTTCGATATTCAGCTATACAAATAACCAATGATGTCAAGTAAAATGACAAAAATAAATTAAAAAGAAAATAAACAAAAACAATAAGACAAAATAAAAGAGAAGGACAAAAGGTCCATTTTGTTATGCATGCATCATTTGTGGACAGATTAGCTGCGTGTTTCCAAGTTTTTGCTTTTCTTTTATCCTTCATTTGACAAGTCTCTCCTGTATCTTATAATGGTACTGGGATGAAATCGGAATTGATCATATGAAACTTAATAAAATTCATCCTCTCCAGGTTTTCAGATCTCACTAGTACTTTTTCCAAATTATCCCGATACTCAAAGTTCCTTTTTCATTTGATTTTATTTATTTACATATTTTTTTAACTTCCAATTGTTTTCAGGTATTATATTTGAGATTACTTACAAATTCTACCTAAATAATGACACTCCCTATCACAAATCGAAGCGTCCATATTTAATAATTAATAATTTTTATTTATTTATTACTTTTTATTTTTTGTTATTTTAATTTAATTTATTTATTTATTTTGTAGCCATATAGTTTTATCGTTCAAAATTATGGCATAGTTATTCCCATTTTTACTATTATATATATATGTATATAAATGATAGATATCTTAATAAAAATTAAACCTTAATATTTTAGCTTTTAATAGATACGTGTCAATACTAACACAACAAAAATAAAACTGATTGTAACACATGGCTAAAACTTGCACCGAAATGTTGCGATACATGTTAAGATCCAATAAGAGATAAAAACAATTTAAATTGCTTACGCCCATTTAAGTAAAAAAGGACCATTAAACTTAATGACGGAGAAACTAAATAAAGAGCCTCAGAAATAATAATAATGATAATAATATATATATATATATATATATATATATATAAGTATTAAATTTGTAAAAACAAATAAATAAATAAATAATCTGTTTTGAGATGAACTTATACGCTTTGAAATGGCTTGAAAGTGATCTGATCAATAAAAAAAAAAAATAATAATACTCCCCCCCCCCTCCATGTGTGTGTGTCATTGTGTGAGTTTGACAAACATTTTCACGGGAACTCTAGATCAAGAATTAATGCACTAAATTACATAGAAATTATACTTACCGGTACCTTTACATAAACGGGTGTCTATCAACAATTGGTGCTCACAGTTGAAGCTGTTATGCTACCCCCATTTATGGGATTTACCCCCATTTATGGGAAAACTATATCTCAGCTTCTTTATTGTACAGTTACGCAAAACATGCTATGTGCGGATGTCATCATTAACTAGTGGATCTGCAGATCAGGAGCCTCAACGTCCTATTTGCATCAGACATTATTCAATAGGTCATTTTTATTTATTCCTTATTATATAATAGTATAATATTGATTCAATCGACTTATTACCATAATCAGATACATTCCTGAGGGGGGCTGCCGCCCCCCTCAACCCCCTGCTGTATCTCTCTTTGTGTACCTATTTGTATATCATATAAAGTGTTACGGAATTGCAAATAATTGCATTTATTTTTGTATAAATTCTTTCAAAGAGGCTTAGAAAGTCGCTAATTTTGTGCATCTCTAGTCGTTTCAGCGTTAAAATAGCCTAATTTTCCTTTAAAAACGCATTAAAAAGCTCCAATAAGTAAAGAAATGGATTTGGCACCAAATTTGGCGACTGTTTCCCTCTTTGGCGAGAAAATCCTTATTAGGGATATACCAAATATGGAAGCTCTAATCTCACTGGCTGATGAGATGCGAGAATTTTCCAGAACAGTCTGTGTTCAATAGAATAGTATAAAAGGAGCATTTTTTTAGCCAAGGCGGCCAATCTCAGATCTGTGTCAGTTTCGTCAAATGCTTGCTTTGCTTTGAGCTCTTTGAATGAGACTTGCTTTACCTGTTATTGATAGACAGTTTTTACTGTTGTTTTGCTGTTAACGGCTGTTGTTTAAGCTATGTTTACTGGTTGAATTGAAGCTGATACTTGGTTTATAGATCTGTATTTTTCTGGAACTTTCTGTGAATAAATCACTGAATTTTCGCAAGTTTCGCCTTTCATTCTCGGTTAACTTACGAACCCCCAAGTACGCAACAATATGTATTCTTAATAAACGACGGTCTTGTATTATTTCCCTGAAATTCATAAATACCAAATTTCATAACTATCAAATTTCATACAAAAAAAAATTACATAGCATATCGGAAATATTTTGCGTAACCTTTAAACTAATTATCAATTCTATGCCCACAATTTTCAACAGGAAAACATGCTTTTAAAATTCTAATAAAATTTCATTATATTTGATGGGGTGTAACCTTGTTAAAATACACTTTTAAGAAATACCGACTATAGACCGTAATAGTACGAAATTCCTTTATGTATCCCGGAAAAGTAGCCACAGTCATTATAAACGCCAATAATAAGAATAAACCTAATTAATTATAACTCATTAATTTTTCAAACTAATTTGACATCATTTGGATGATTACAGTACATACTCGAAATTATTTTGTGTGGTTCCATAAATTATTTAGTCTATACATAACCTTTTTTAAGAGTAAACATGATTTTAAGCATCTTTATAATGTATGTTAATTTTATTAAGTTCAATTCAGCATAAACGCATTAAAGTGTACGCTTAAATTAAAAATTTGTCCATAGGCTCTAATGTTACGAAATTCTTTCGTGTGTCTTTGTAAACGAACCATAAACCTTGTATGCACTAGTAAAAACTATTCAGCTTATTTTGCGTTTAAAATTAATAATTGTTCCAAATTTAACATCGTTTGGATGACTACGTGACATTGTCAGAAGACTTTTATAAGATCCTGTACATTCATTAGAAAACTTAAAACCACATATTTTCTTCAAACAACATAAGTGTAAGCGTCTTACGCACGTACGCTAGTTTCATTTTCTTTATTGCAAAGTAATGATATTAAAATGCGTTTAAACGAAATTTACCCCATATGCCGTAATGTTAAGAATTTTGGCGTGTCCTTGTACACAGTTTATAAAAAATATAGCAATAAAAATTATACAGCTATTTATATGCAAAGCTGGAATGTGTGCGCATATTTGCAAGTCAATCGAAGGTTTTTTGCGGCCACTATTGTGGTACATATCAATTCTTCCACAGGCTGTAAAAATAAGAAAAACATTGGCGTGTCCCTGCACACGAACGACAAACGAAATACACACCTAACACTATACAGCTAATTCCGTTGGGCTCATGAATATGTGTACCAAATTGCAAGTCAATAGCGTTATTTTGCGGTGGCTATCGCGGTACATCCAGATTCTTCCCATAGGCCGTAATGATAGAAAATCTTTGGCGTGTCCCTGTACACGAACTACAAATGGAATACACACCTAAAACTATACCGCTGATTTCGTTGGACTCATGAACATGTGTACCAAATTGCAAGTCAATAGCGTGATTTTTGTGGCCGCTATCGCGGTACATACAAATTCCTCCCATAGGCCGTAATGATAAGAAAAACTTTGGCGTGTCCCTGTACACGAATTACAAATGGAATACACACCCAAAACTATACACCTGATTTCGTGAGGTACATGAACACGTGTACCAAATTGGAAGTCAATAGCGTGATTTTTGTGGCCGCTATCGCGATACATACAAATGTCTCCCATAGGCCGTAATGATAAGAAAAACTTTGGCGTGTCCCTGTATACGAACTACAAATGGAATACATACCAAAAACTATACAGCTGATTTCGTGGGACTCATGAACATGTGTACCAAATTTCAAGTCAATAGCGCCATTTTTGCGGCCGCTATCGCGTAACAGACAGACACAGCCCAAAACTGTTTTGAGTCTCAACAGAGGGCCTCCACTGACGTTTCGGCAAAAATTGTTCTGATTCAATTTCAGTGCATAGCGCTCAATAGATGGCGCAGCTATATGGTAATTTTCTCGTGTGCGAGAAGAACGTATCTCAGCTTAGACCATATATGTGCACTAAAAATGATATGTGAGATATCAATTATCCAAAAGAATGCTAAATTAATTTAGACGTGTATCAATTGACAGGTGGCACTGTTATCTTTATTCTAAGAAAATCAAATTAATTATGTATTCATGTTAAATTGTAGGTCCCACTGAACTATAGAATGATACAAAATAAAGTTTTGTTATGATCAAAATCTATAGTTGAATTACTAAAATTTTCTAGACACGTGTACCAAGGCTACCAACAATTTGTAAATTCCAATCCTGTATATCCCCGTTTTATGATACAATGATATGCGCACAATATTTATGTATGACTGTTTGTTGACACATATATGAATGACTCGTAGTATGTTTAAAAAGCAGCCCTCTATCGCCTGCAAAGCGAAACCTCCAAAAATCACACAGGAAATTTCCAGAAATTCTATTAACAAATGAGAATATCATCAATGATGAAACCTATATTTTATAGTATCCCAAGACAAACATATTTCATGCTATTGTTTTCTAGCGTCGTAGTTGGGTTAAATATTAAGTAAGATTCAGATTTTATATTTCCTGTCTTATGCTTGTTTATTGGTTAGCTTTGCGACGTTACGAAATACTGGCGCATTTTTTCGGCGACCGGTTATAACGTTATGTGACGATGTTCATCTACATATTTATTTTAATAATTTTCAACTTTGTATTTTTTCTGGTATAGAAATAAAGAACGTAATGGATTAAATATATATATATATTCAATCTATGTAATTACAGTATTCAAAATCATTAAAACAGGAATAAACTACTACGTCAGAAACGCCAAAGAAAAATTATTGAGGTGCATACAGCTGTTTCGGTAGCCTAAAGCGTACCGTCATCAGTGCAAAAAGAATTCTGAATCATGAGAAGTGCTCGTATATATAGGAGAGGGACCGGATTTAGTTCAACCAATAGGAATACGGAAGAGGTGGGGAGTGTGGCCAATAGGAATTAAGGAATGTGTAACAGTGTAAAATGCACTTGCTACACATTCCTTAATTCCTATTGGCCACACTCCCCACCTCTTCCGTATTCCTATTGGTTGAACTAAATCCGGTCCCTCTCCTATATATACGAGCACTTCTCATGATTCAGAATTCTTTTTGCACTGATGACGGTACGCTTTAGGCTACCGAAACAGCTGTATGCACCTCAATAATTTTTCTTTGGCGTTTCTGACGTAGTAGTTTATTCCTGTTTTAATATTCCAACGCCAAGTCTCCTGCTATTATTCAAAATCATTACCAAAACTTAAATTATAATGAAAATCTTCTTACATACCATTAAATTTTTCATGATAAAAATAATAAAGAACAATTAATAAATAATTATAATAATAGCATACCTTTTAGAATTTTTGTCCATCTTAGATTTTTTCCATAGTTACCAACTTTTGCTCTTTTTGAGGAACCACTACTTCAGAATAGTTTCCTTCGTTTTATTTAATTACAAAATTTTAGAAAAAGCAAATATTTTTATGCGGAAATGATGATGATCAAAATGATGAAAAGTTAGCAATAGTACTTTTGTCTATATTGTTATATCATTGTCATAAATAACTTTTTTCCCATTAAGAACAAAATATTTGCGCAAATGCAGCAATCTAAAACAATAGTAATCAGACATTATTATCTTAAGTAATTTAAAATTAATTATTTCAATTTTATATAGTTTCGTATATTTACTTCTTAAATAAAATAAAAAATAAAAAACTAATAATATTTCTCATCGAAACTAAGAATAAGTTCGCATCGAAAAAAATATATATTAATTAGACTAATAGCAAAGGAGAAATGTAATAAATTGAAATTTTCAATTAAAACTATGTCTGTAAAAAATAATTTCTACTTGATAACGTTTTATCAAAATGATATTTTTTAAGTTTCTCTAAATTGTTACATTGTTATTTAATTTTTTATTTAATTTGTAATTTTTTATTTATTTATTTATTTATTTTATTTTTTTATTTTTTTTATTTTTTTTTTTTAATATCAAACTATTAGTTATCTTAAAACAAATCAGATAAATTACTTCTTTCAAAGAACAGACGTTTCTAATGTCAGTAAAAATTACTCACCAAATAAAACTATTGATCAATACATACAAATAATTGTTATTTGTAAAAGTATCAGGAAAGCTTTTATTTAAAAGAAAAAAAAAAAAAAAACTTTCTTCGTTTTTCAGGAAAACCGACTTTTTTTTTCGACAAGAAATAATTTATTATTAAAGAAGCTATATTATCAGTGCCTTTGTTTATTTATTTTATTTTAATTTTTATAATGATAAAAAGTGCTGATAAATTTTTTATTCGATATCCATAACTTTAATTAAAATGTGAAAAGAAAAGAAAAAAGTTATTCATATCTATATATATATATACATAACTCTAAGTCAGTTGCAGAATCTGTCCGGATTCTTTAATTTGATATGCAAAAAGCTATGAGGTTCAACCTATCGCCAGAAAAAGGGATGCACTTATTAATCGGGACAAAATGTAGTTAATGCGGTTTTTTAGTTCAAAAGATTTTAAATAAGAACCTCATATTAACTTTAAAAGTATTAAATTTAAAAAAAAAATTTATCTAATGCAAAAAAAAAAAAAAAAAAAATACGCATTCACTTTATTTATTTATTATTTATTTATTTAGATAAATAAACAGAAATATATTTATTTAAACGTGAATAATAAAATTGAAATAAAACTTTATAAAAAAATTTAATTTATTCGTGCATGTTAAAGTTTATAATATAAAAATAACAAAATATAAAAATATCGCCCTAATATAAAAATATCGCCAAGCCTTCACATTTGCAGCCCTTTTGAGTAGAAATGCTAAAACATCATTTTAACAGCTAGTATTTACATTTTAAGAAAATATATTTCTTAATTTTTATTTAACAAATGAAAAGTAAAATAATTATTCAATATTTGTGAATATTTTACAGTCTAAATACGATGTTTTCTGTTGTTCTGAAAGATTTTTAACTCTGATACTTTAAGGAGATGTTAGTAAAGGACTAATAATTGCATCATTTAATTATAAAGTATTACACCTTTATTTATTTTAAACTCATAATTCTTGCTTATTATTAAACGAGTTAATCTTGTATACATAAATGTCCTGGGTTTATTGAAAACGGCTCTAGATATTCATAAATGTAATTTGCAACACTAAGCCAAGCCTAACCGCAATCAGTCAATGTCGAGCAGCCCAGTACAGTTGAGAAACACATAAATATTGCAATAATTTTTAACAGCGTTTACCGCTACTGCTTTACTAAATACGGAGAAAAAATGCTAATGATTTCCACACATGTCTTTAGCATTACCTAATGGACCATTTAAACAATCTGCTAAGCCGAATCTATGCAGGTGCTTCGTGAGACAATCATTTACTGTTTCTGTTCAGTTAGCGCTAACGCCAGGTCTAGGGAGGTCATAAGGGATAAGAATTAACGTTTGGAACCTAGAATATTCACCGTCACCTAGTCTCTATTTCTCTCTCGGAAATGAGCCCTAAATTAAGCATTAATGCTTCCCTTAACACTGCCATAGCTAATAGGTCTGGTTGAAGAAGAATAGAACCAGACTTGGCCAGAATGACAGCAACCTCATTACCCGTGAAACCACAAAGATTTCGGATTCATAGCAGGGTAACAGTGCAACCACAATTTATCAAAGAATTAATCTCGAGTTGACAACAGGAACAGGCCCAATGTTTGTAAGAATGACCAAAGAATTTCCTTTAATAGTGTCTTGTGAATCAGCGAATATCACAATGTTCATATCATGTCTTTCACTAGTTTCACTCAAAACCAGTTGGATAGAAGTTACTTCAGCTACCTAGTTGATGCACTTTGCGTCGATAGCCCTGCAAAATTAAAAGTGCCGAGAGTAAACCCCTGCACCACCATTTCAATAAGTACCAGTGCAAAGCCATCAGTGTACGCATGCAACCAGTGCATAATAGAAAACCTTTTTCCCATAGTGGCCAAAGTGGTCGTATTCAATTCTGTCACAATGTAGGATTTTTTACCAAATATAAATTGTAATTTTCCAAGTTAAAATATCTTAGAAACACACCAGTTTCAAGTGGGGGCAGACTGTTAAGAAAGGATATTAAAACCTTTAGACAGTTCATTCGTCACATATCAGATGCTATGCTGTAATTTTAACATACTATCAGTAGGATTATACGTCTTCCAGAAATCGCCGCACCTCCTCAATATTTATATTTATTTTCTTTCGATCAGTCAGAGACTCAGCATTCTCCTGCAATTGCTTGATAAGCATATAGAAATAGGTTATTTGTTTATTTGTTTATTCATTTTTAATAAATAATCTTTTTTTATATATAAATGTCCTGGATATTTCGAAAACGACTCTAGATAGTCATAAAAATATTTTGTAACATATATTTTATATTTCATTTTTTATTTATTTTATAATCATTATTATTATTATTATTATTATTATTATTAGATGGCAATCTAATGTGATAATAACAGGAGACTTGGCGTTGGAATATTAAAACCTGAATAAATTACTACGTCAGAAACGCCAAAGAAAAATATTGGAAATTGCATTTCCAATATTTTTCTTTGGCGTTTCTGACGTAGTAATTTATTTAGGTTTTAATCTAATGTGACTTATCCTTACCTTAAAAAAAAAAAATTAATGCTTACTGGCAACTCGTGCTCCAATCAAAGCAAAGCCTAGAAAAAGACTTTCATTTTCAGGCGAGTATTAATTTACATTTTCTGTAAGCCATTTTACCTTAAATTAAGACGACAGATAATATCGGAGTATAGTTCAGATTTCTCTGAAACTGTTACTTTGGGATGGTAAAATTTTCTAAAGCAGGTGATATCATGATTCACTAATAAATGAAATCCTTAATTTATTTTACTGAATTAAAAGATATTTTTCAAGGAGAATCATTCGAAGATATCTTTCCTAGATTCAATCATCGAGACATTTTATTTTATCAAATAAATATACACGTTGAACCAGGTTTTTGACACACTTCGCAGCATTGTTGGTGTTATTGACGTGATTTCTTCAGTTATGATCTGTTTTAATTCATCGATGTTTTCTGGACTTCTCTGGAAAACCCTATGAAATGGTAATGTTAAAATGTTAATGATAATTTAAATGTAATGTAGGAATGATAATGTAAAAAAATTTAATTAAATTTTGTTTTTCATAAATAAAATTATTACAGGATTTCAAAAATGGTGCGTCCCCATTTCTGTTTTATCTCACAAATAAAGTTGTAATAGTCCAACAGTGTTAAAAATTGTCTCCCACACTTAAACAAGGTTCAAACAATTATAGCTCAGTGTTAGAATAGTTGCCACATACGTCATATTTAAGGGTAATATAATAAAAAAAACCGACAGGTTTTCTTTTAAATTGATCTGTATGAAAATAGTGGTAGAAGAAAGAGGAAAAATTTTGTATCTCTGAAAGTGTCTTGTTAAAAGAGCGGAGAGTACGAAACTGGTAGTAGATATATGTAAACCTACAT
Organism: Salticus scenicus; assembly: GCA_963930645.1. Taxonomy (NCBI): domain Eukaryota; kingdom Metazoa; phylum Arthropoda; class Arachnida; order Araneae; family Salticidae; genus Salticus; species Salticus scenicus. The sequence goes on along the minus strand of OZ005653.1, from coordinate 147,834,014 downwards.
TTTATATTATGATGGGAAGAAAGGTATACGCTTGAATTGATTATGCTCAGTAAATATGCAAATTCTTGTTTACAAGATATTTCTAAACGAGTGTAATAATTATTATTAGAAACGAGACACATGAGACACATTCAGGGATCGTACTCTCACGCCTTTTTTTCAGGACACTCACAGAGATAAGAAAATTAGCCTTTTTCTCCACCACTAATTTCATGCAGAACTATTTATAGTATGTTTATAATAATGTGTTGTGGTTGAATAAGATAGAAATTATTGAATAAAAATTTTGGTATATCAATGAAGACAGAAATGTCTATTCTCTGAGAGTGTACCGAAAAAAGAACGGAGAGTATGACCCTTGCACATCAACACAAGAAACCAAAGATGCCATACATTTATACAAACAGAATAAAAATGCATTTTTAATAAGAATAGAAGTTATTTTTATTTACAGCATCCTTGCAATAGCTTGTGTGTCGAGCATAGATAACATTTTACAAGGAGAAAAACTTATCGTTATTCGACCATCGAAGCTTTATGTAAAAGGATATCCATTCAATAAATTTTTTTTTCTATTTTTTTTTTCTAAATTTTAACAAGGTAAACGACATTTAAACAAATATTTCAACAGATTTACTTTAATTTGCATAAAATACATCAATATTAGAATAATAACAAGAAGAAACTCTCAAGGTTACCTGTACAGTTTAAAGTGTAAGGTTTGAGGTACTGTATTATAATATTTCTATTATACTTTTAAAAATGTTCAGAACTACAACGGATGGAACAGTCATTTTTATTGCAATGTTAATTACCTTCACACTGAAAAGAACACGCCCCGGTCGTTTTAGTTTTAAAACGGATTTAGAAATCATTTCATTTGACTTATTTTTTTGAGTGGGGTGAGTCCTTTCCCTTCTCAACCCCCATCAAAGTATTGTAGGTACATTCTGTTACTAAATGAAAATAAATGATTTTGAAGTTATTCAGAGAATTTTCAACCAGGTGACTCTTTGAAAATTGTTTGATGAGTATCGAGTGGCCCTGTATATTGTCCACTTACAGTGAGCTCACCAAATAGTGTATTTTCTTTCACCTTCTAAAGGAATTACTTTTTACACCATACTTTACGTGAAACATGCTTTTTTGCAAGGGAAAAGTATATAATTATTTAATTTTGTTTAGTACAGTTTAAATATTTTAAATAGTACTGAAATTTTTTTTTTAACATGAATATAAAGTATTTAAAATTTTTCTGTATGTCCCTGTACATGAAACATTTCTCCGAAGTCTATAAAAATTTTAAGTAACATTAACATATGATACTTATTTAGAATAATGAATATGATTTCCGCCTAATACTTGTTTTTGAGTTATGCTGGTAACAGACTTACATGTATACAGCACAGACACACACATAGACTGTGCACTAAAAAATATGATTTTCGTGTTCAAAATTATCTCAAAAAGTGTAAACATAGCAAAAACAAGTATTCAATTTTGAAAATTTCACTTTAAAACAACACATTGTTTACCATATATGAGTACGACAAAGTGATAAAATGATATGAAATTTTGTAGAATTGCGGAGCTTATTGTGAAATAGAAAAATGACAACAATGAGAAAAATGATTGAGTATAAGTTTTCAGTTTTATAGACAGTTACGAAAAAACGGGATATTCTCATAATTTGATGAAGCTACTTTAAGTTTTCTTTTATGGAAAAAGAAATGCATATTACAGAGTATAATATCTAATGAAAAGTCATTTTCTTTTAAAAACTGTAATAGAATAAAGAAAGATAAATAGAAAGAAATTAAATCTTTATTCTCTTTTTGAAATTTCGAATGCTTGTTAGAAAAAACCATGAATATCTTAAATTTGGTGATGCATGAAAAACAAATACAAATACGTGACTTATGAAATTCCTTCTTTCGTTTTACATTTTATTTAACATATTTAAACAGGAAAACTAATATAACCAGTATTTTCATGCAACTTTTAGATTGATTTTTATATAAAAATAATTTTTTTGCTAAATACATAGATATCAAAGATATGATAGCTTTGAAAATGATAATGCAATGTGACTTTTTATTTCTTAATGCAATAACAAAATATCGAAAATCTATTAAATTCTCAAATTCAATCTTTAAAAACAAGGAATATCAGACGGCATGTTTAACTCTAGATGATTTGCATATGGAGGAAAATTATCGACCAAATTGCAAGAAATGTTTGCATTGGATATACTAGAGCCATCTATCGAAGATATTGAAAAATATTCAATAAACCTTTCCACCTTCTTTTAAAGTTCTCTCTCTGAATCTGAATAAAATGAAGTTTCACATTCATCAATATGAAAATTTTCTTTCAATTTTTAATTACAAATAAAATTTTGAAGCTTAAAAATATATTTAACAATTTTTTGCTCATAGCAAGCATACATATAATTAATATTTTCTTTTGCATATTTTGTATCATATTTTACAAAGTACTTTTGTAAATTTCAGTATTTATTATATTTATAAATAAGTTTTCTTAAAAAATTTTGTATATCAGAGAAAAAGACGATATACATTTATATTTTCACTCTAAAAAAAAAAAGCGTTTAGCATATAATATTACAATTGTTGTATTCTGAGATAAACTTTTATGTTTCACTACAGTTGAATTCTTTTTTGCAATTTTTAAAGATTATAAGCAGACATTTATGTATTAAATTTCTAATAATTGGGGATGTTCTGTGAGAAGAACCATCGTAAAACACTTAAACGTAAAATTACAAACTTTTTAAATAAAAAATCTGGTGTGAAACTACCCCACGACTTCCATTACCCACTTTTACACGTATTATAAGCACTTTTTGGGGATAATGATCTACCTAAACAGGATGACTGTTAATTTTCCTGTAATAATCTCGTGATAAATTAGAAAGGATATCTAAAATAGGTTTATGTAACAATTTTCAAGAAAATCGTTAGAGCCCTTTTTGAGATACCTACTTTTACAAAACTTGGCATATTCAATTGTTGACTGGAAAACAATAATTACACACAAAAGGATATCTAAAAGGGGGTAGATTGGCGAGTGTGAAAAAATCCGAACAGCTGTTTTTAAAGGAAAGCAGTTGCGAGTCCTGAAATTGAGCTATTTATACTATCAATTTTCCTCTAACCAACTACCCCACTAAAAATAATCTGAAGATATTTTTTCAATTATTTTCAAATATTTTTTTTTTCCCATAAAATATCTGCAGAAATTTTGAAGACATTATAAAGACATTTTGTAAACTTACTTAAAAAGTGGGCCAAATAACTTAAGATATTCTGCAGATTTTCTTTAAAGAAAAATCTTGAGATTATTTTTAGCGGGGTAATTTACATGAAAGCTCAACTAATAAAGGTTTTATATAGCAAATGTGAAGAAAATTGTTATAGCCATTTTTGAGATACAGACTTATGGTATATCTTCCGATTTCCAATGTCCCACTTCTGGTTTTCCAATTTTCACCAAAAGTTGGAAAAGTTATCTGTACACCAGATCTGTCTCGATTCTGAAATTTCGTAGCTCTTTCTCTATTGGTATTGGAGATATGATAGTCAGAAGATTCACCACGTGCATGCATACATACATACACACACAGAGAGAGAGAGACACCAATCGCTAAAAACTATTTTTGGGACTCACGAGACCTTAAAACATGTGAATCATGTGAAAACTCGATATCGAATTTTCGGATCGAATACAATACTTCCATTACCTACGGTTGTTGGGTAAAAGAAGTAAAAAATCTAGCGTGAAACAACCACACGACTTCCAATTCCCCACGTATTATATGCATTTTTTTTTTTTTTTTTTTTTTTAGATAATATAATCAGAAGACATAAAATTAACTAAACGAGGTAGAAACCTAATTTTTTTTCCAGTAAGAGAAACTTAATATACGTGTAAAGGCATATAAAACAAAGCTTACATAGCAAGTTAAAAAAATAATAATAATAATGGTATAGTTATTTTTTGAAACACCAATTTCCGAGATCAAAAATTAACCTACTTAAGCAGGATGATGTTAATTTTTCTGTAATAACCACGTATACATGATAAAGGATATCTAAAATGGATTTATGTAACAATATTCAAGAAAATCGTTAGAGCCGTTTTTGAGATACCAACTTTTACCAAACTTGGCCTACTCAATTATTGAGCCGTTTTTGAGATACGGATTTACGGTCCTACTTTCGGTTTCCGATGGCACACTTTCGGTTTTCTAATTTTCACTAAAATTTAGAAAATGTATCTGTGCACCAGACCTGTATCAATTCTGAAGTTTCGTAGTTCTATCTTTATTAGTTTCAGAGATATGATAGCCAGAAGATTCCGCACATACACACATGCATACACACACACACACAAACTCACCAGTTGCAAAAAACTACTTTTTTGAACTCAAGCTTTTAATTTAATAATTCTTTTAAATAATAAGTATATAAAGTGTATAAATATTGTACAATTACAAAATTAGCTGCTTAGATTTAACGGTCTTGAAAATTGTAGCAAAGAACCATATAAATATCAATTATAGCAGAAAAATACCCAAATTTGAACAAGACTGATGTGTGTTAAAATTCATTAAATATCAGATTTAGATATTAAATTAGTTAGTGAATATATATAGAGAGAGATAGAGAAAGAGAGAGTGAGAGAGAGGTGGGTGCTCCAAAAATCAGACGACAAATTGGGAGGGGTAGTGGAAGACATCAAGTAGATTAAAACTTACTGTAGAACATGGGGTCACAACACACAGTGAGAATCGTGAAAAGCGCATGCAGGTTTCGAAGTCACGCTGGAACGATATAAGGGCGACTTAAAAATTATTTCCGGACGCGCTCGAAGACACACTAGACGATCTCATAGCGCGAATTCCCACAGCTACGACCGACATCATACCTGGCATTTTCGAGCGCGAAGATCCAAAAATCATTTTCACGTCGTTTTTGACTGTGCAGTGACATCAGCGGACGCCATTTCCAATAACTATTGCTATATATTTTTTTTTCGCAGTCAATATTGTAATTTTGTCGTTCCTGAGTGACGTCAAACTTGCATGCGTTTTTTGCGCTTTTGACCCTCTGAACGTAATTTGTAGCCCCAGTGTTATAATGTAATTTTTCATCCTATTTATGAATTCTACCCCTCCTTTCAGTTTATAGGTCGAATTTTGGAATACCCTGTATTTATACGTGCTCCCCATTTGGAAAAAATACTTCACATAGATGGCAGTTTTTTAGTATGCAAAAGTAATAACAAAGAGCAACAATATAAAAGCAATAAAGAAAATAAAGAAAAAAGAAAATATCAAAAACTTTGGTAAAATTAAAAACAGTATTATTTTTAAAGTAATTAAAATTTATATCAATATTTTTTTTTTAACATCTAAAACGTCCGTAGAGCGCTAATATATTATTTTATCAACATAATTATTCCAAAAAATAGAAAATATTTGACATTTTGTATTAGAAATGCACTTTAATCTGAATAATAACGAATTTCTACACTCGGGGAATTAACGATATAAGAATAAAACGAGTCAACGAACATAAAATTCCTAATATATACATTTGTTTCATTTAAAAGTTTTAAAACAAATATTAATAAACTGTGAAAAATGAAAATTTAATTTTCGAGTGAGACACTTTTCAACATAAAACAGCATTTAAAAATATTTATTTTCAAAATACAGTTATTTCTTTTATTACTATTAAGTTCCTTTTTCGCTTTATTTCAATATTCATAAATTTACAAAATGTAGCTGATAATAATAATAAAAAAAAAAAAGATGGGTAAAATAAAGTACAAAATTAAAAAGTTAAATTTTTTCAGTTAAAAGCTATTGCACAGTATAATTGGAATTTAAAATATATAAATGTATATATGGGTTTATGAAGTCTAATTTACGTTTTATTGTGTTAAAAATTGCTGGATTTTTTAATAATTATATTTGTTTAGCAATGTAAGCATTTTTATCATTTATAATATAAAGATTTTAGAAACACAGTTTGTTAAAAAAATACATAGCTAGAATTAAGATACATTGCAGGTATATGGAATAGAGTAATTTAATGAGTGGAATCGAGTATTACACGCGATTAACATACTGTTTCATATTTAACACATATTTGCATTCTGGTTTGACATTTAACTCATTATTAGGAAACAAAGACTATTGTTTTCAATCTCCCCTAAATCATTATCGACATTTACATTGGATAACATCGAATAAAAATTCATAGACGCTTTCACATATTACAGGATATAGTTATAGAATGTGAAAAAGGAGAATTTAATTATGTATATTTATTCGTATATGTGACAAATCCATATTATAATAAAAAAAAATTCGAAATGCACCTAATGCATTAGTTACAAATATAAGTAACTTTTCCATATGGCATGTAGTAACAGTAAAAGTAAGAAGGAAACAGAGAATGATTCAGTGAATGTCATATAAAAACCAAAAAAATTAAATAATTTTGCTTTCTTGTAACAAATTATGAAACACTTTGCATAATACGAAATATATTAGGTGCTTACATTAGTTCTCTCTGTTGATGATAGAAGGCAGAAGTGCAGCATAGCAGACAGTAACACGAGAATTATGTAATAGTAGAAAACATTTGTCTTTCATATCTATGTCTGACTTTCGAGTGGAATGAAAATAATACACTTATTTAGTGCTTCGAATATGTCGAGTTTTGTGTCCAAAAATAAGAATTACGGGAAGTGTTACACTTCTGCTATCAACTCAATAAATCTACTATAAAAAGTGATCGTTTGCTAGTGAAAGTATTTGGAAAACATGCTCAATTGAAAACAACTCTCAGAGTTTAATTCATTATGGTTCAAAGGCGAGTGGTAAAATGCGCCATTCGAAAAAATTTGACAATGGGTAGTTAAAAGCATTAATGGCGGATTATTCACCTCAGATGCTTGAATAGTTATCTGAAGCACTAAATGTGGATGTCTCAACTGTTAGTAAGAATTTAGAAACTTTGGAGATGATTTAGTGTTTGAGAAACTTGGTACCATATGAATTGACAGAGACAGGTGTTGCAAAACGACTAACCACTTTTGAAGTGTTTTGCTTTAAAGACGAAAACGAAAGTCATTTTTACATTGCATTGTAACAAGAGATAAAAAGTAGATTCGTTACAATAATTAGCACACGAAATCATGAGCACGTCTCGGTGAACCATCAACATCAACGTCAAAACCGGATGTTCCTGAGAAGAAGATTAATTTGTACATTTGATGGTATCAAGTCGGTACTGTGTACTATAAGCTGCTGCAAATGCGTGCTGAACACACCAAGCACAATTGCTTAACTGGAATCAGGCACTGAAGACAAACACTTGCAAAAAAGGCATGACAAAGTCATTCTACTTCATGACAGTGTCAAATCACATATTGTAAACCGAGTGAAAGAACACTTGAAGAGACTTTGAAAGAATGTCTTATCCCACTCGCTATAATCACCAGACGTCGTTTTACTATTTATTTCGACCCATGCAGCAGGAATTTTCTGAACAAAAATTCTTATATTGTAGTGATATAAAAAACAGACTCCATGAATGGATCACATGAAAAGAACGTGAAGTTGTTTATCACAAAATACATTTGATATCCGAAAATTGGGTATAAGTTGTAGCTTTCGAAGGGCACTACTTTAAATAAATTATCTTGTACTGCAATATTAAAATAAACGTAAATTTCTGTCTGACAAACAGCGAGAATTAATTTAAGTATTCAGCAGCTAGAGTAAAAGTTAGAAGGGATCAGAGAATGATTGAATAAATGTTGCTTAAAAATCAGAAAAGGACTAGTTAAATGTTTTTTAAAAACAAAAAAGGAAAATTACGCATTACTCATTAATTATGAAACACTTTTCTATAATACGTAATATAGTTATAATTAGAGAAAAATTGAATGAATGTTATTTAATCAAAGCAAGAAAGTAAGATTACACACCATTCACTAATTATAAAGCAACAGGAAAATATATAGTTATAATAAATGAAAGGGTGAGTCAAAAACTCACTGAATAAATGTTATTTAAAAAAGATCTAAAATAAATGTAATAAGAAAATAAGAAACTAAAAGCATACATAGATAATGAAAAACTTTATAATACTTTATAGTAAAAGAAATAGCCATTCTGAACCATAGACCTATTATAAGGGTGGACGGGACAATGACAACCTTTTTCAGTGGCAAAGATCATTCATAAAATAGTCACATGGCTGTTTACAGGAAGCCAAACTCGCAAACACTGAAATTTTCTCGCCAAGCTCTAAACTCTGCTCTCTCTTGACGCAGACGATATCTTTCCTTTTTTTCTTAAAGTTCTTTTTAAATTTTTTATTTCCCTTTAAAAGTCAGTTTGTTTTAAATCTAAAAGAAATTTTATCGCAAGCAATAGTGATTAAATGTTCTGTAATCTAAAAAGCCCTAAAAGTTATGTAAAATGAGAATTATATTTCACAGGTAAGATTTCTTATATTGTATTATTTCGTACTCTTTAAGTAATTGTTTTTGTAAAATGCTTATGACTTTTAGTTCATGAAATTAAATTAGTTAGTATGTTATACCATATGTTAATTTCAAGAAATTCCATGTTTATTTATGGGAGTTAAAGCGGGTATAGACAGGCAGACAAACTGAACTCATAAACACATTTGAACTTTGTTGGAAAGTGTTAATATCAAGGTAAAAATGAATTTTTGTAGCTGTAGTATTTTACACAAGTTTTGCTTGCTGTATCTTTTAATAATAATAAAAATAAAAAATATTTATATTCAAAACAAAATATCGCCAATAACGCGATAAACGCCAAAAAAGGTAACCTTTTTCCAGTAGTCAGGTGGTTCATTTTTGCCACTTTTAATTATATTCCCTTAATAATGGAATGTTCCGTCTACTCTTATAATAGGTCTATGTTCTGGACTAAATTATTAAAATGTACAGAAAAATTCTTTCAATTCATACATGTACATATATATTTTTTGATAGTCGATGAATACATTAAAGTAAAAATAATTAAAATTGAAATAAAGAATACGTATTATTGTTGGTTATGATTAAAGAAACTAATGTTTACAACAAAAATAAAAATAATTTTGGTTTGGTTCGGTTGACTTTTTACAAAATCAATTTTTAAATTGGCAACATAAATTATTCAATACAATTTTAAGTGTTGCTGTCAATACTGAAGTATTTTACTTTTCTGATAATAAAAAATCATTAAAAGCACTAATATTTAGCTTTAAAATACTGTTAGCATTGAGTAAAATGAATAAAATATAGAAAATATTTAAACAAACGCACATTTACAATTATGCTTTTTACTATACAAAGAAAAAAGCCAAAAATCTATTAACTTTTGGTAGAGATAAATCGGCACTTTTGTTAAAGAGTTTCGCGTCACAAGCAAAAGCATTTTGTCAAGAGGATTAAAAACTACTTCATATAAAGCATTAATGTACCTACAAAAAGTAATTTTTGATTTTGTACAAAATGTCATCCCGATGAAAGATAAATTCGAATAAGAAAAATTCGCATATTAATTAGCATTGAGTAATAATTTTAAGCATCGTAACTGCAATTGTATAAATACGGAAGAAGGACAGAAGTAAGGGTCAATGATGTCTAACGCTTGAACCTGATTCCTACCTATCTAAAAATTTCAGTGTATCTTTTGCAACAGAAAGAAACACGGAATCACATTCCATGTGGTAATAAAGAAATGCAACGAAGCAAAACAAGTATAATAGCAATTTTTATTATCTATGGAAGGAGGGTGTAAAGAAAATGTAACAATATGATTATCATCCTCATTGTGACAGACTGATTAAAATTACGTTAAACATAAGTTTAATGCGTGAGTAGTAACATCGGGTAGCTCCTCAAGAGTTTACTTTGACATTTAATTCTTTTTATGAAGGATCGGATGATTTATGACTTAAAAGATCTCCTAGCTTCATGAAGTGAATTTTTCATTTCTGTAACGGAACTTGATTGAGAGTGAAGAACTTTAAGATATCTCTCGATTAATCAACACATTCAACACATACTCTATTTAAGTTGGTAAGCCAATGCATGCATTGAACAATATTTTCTTAATCAATGCAAATTTTCACATGGCCACTCGGTTATAAAATGTGTTATTGCCATGATAAAAATATAACAGGGTGTCGACAATCAATTTTTTTTTTTTTTTTCTGATTACCCTACCAGAATTTTTCTTTCGGAATTTTTAGTACATTGTTTGTACGATTAATTAAGTAAAAAATTATTATATAGATGTACTCGTGGAAAAATTAGAGGAAAATTTTTTGATCGTCGACATTTTGAATAAGAAACGACATTGTACAGCAACAGGCTAACTATAAGTTCAGGAACATCGCTTCTGTATATTAGTGCAGTAACCGATCTCTCATCAAAATTCTCAAGGCCTGGACTACCACCTACCAAGTTTTGAGCCCAGATTTTGTCTCCTTCCGATGGAAAAACACGTTTTTTCTTAATGTTTCTTGAGTAAAATAAAGTTTAATATACCCTTATATTCATTGTATACTGAAAAGCAAATTAAAATTGAAATCTGAACTAGTCGCTGAGCGTAGTTGCTTCTAGTCCATCGAAGTGGGGGTTTTAGATTAACATTCAAATGAACAAGCCGCGACCGATTGGGACTTATTTATAGACGTCTCAGGTAATCTCACATTTAAAGAAAATAATCTGGTGTGTCACTCACACGACTTTCTCTTACCCTGAAATTTAATACTATAAATACAGGTTGGAGATTAAGAGGTAAGATAACGATGTTATGTAAACCTATGTTAAACATTTCAAATTAGGCTTCGGAAGAGTTTTGTATAATAATTAATTCTGTGTGAGGGGGGCTACCGCCCCCTCAACCCCCCGTTTCATTAACGCACCTACATTTATATAGAATTTAATTCGGTTATTAAAAAATAATTCTGTTTTTAAAAAATAATTTATTTAAAAAAATTATCTTTTATAATAATGCAGACGATTTCCATATTAGAGAAGTAGTATGACACTAAATATCCAAAAAAAGTCCATTTTATTCTCAATATATAAAAAAAAAAAAAAAAAAAAAAAAAAGATTTTTTTTTTCTAAGTTTTTTTTTTTTCGTTAAAAGTGAAAAAGATCGATAACTTTGTTTTAAATTATCGCAGATCGATGGTTCAACCATTCGTTTTAAAGGTATTGGTGAGCTCTTTTGAAAGATACCCATCATGAAAATTTACTCCTCTCGAGGGGGGACTTCCCCCCCAGGGGGGGAGGCGAGGCTCCTACATACACAAAATTTTTTTCCCAGTTGACTATCTCTATTACAAAATATATATATTCGTTTCATTTGGTTTTGTGCAGTCTATAGACGTTAAACTCTGCTTACCTGCAATTTCCCCCATAGACGTAATGTATTAGAATTCTCTTGATTGTCCCTGTACACGAACCATTTGCTTGATCTTAACGAAAACTTTACTGTAGCATCCCTATATGATACACATTTAGAATACCAAGTTTGAAATTTCTGCCATAATTTGTTTTTGAGATATGCTGATAACACACAGACACACACACAGACACACAGACCATTTGCTAAAAACATGATTTTCGTATTCAGGGGACCTCAAAACGTGTAAATATAACAAAATCTCACTTTCGAAAATTTGACCCACAAACAATACTTTCTCTACCTTATGGGTAAAAGAAAGTAATAAGAGAAAGTAAAAAATCTTTGTTTAATTCCTTCGGTTTTGAATTATGAATTGGTTGATAAAAAAGCAATGAGTGGCTTATACGCTACACAATATGTAAATATCTTAAAAAATCTGGAGTGACTCCACTCGACTTTCCGAACATTGAGTAATTAACAGTTTTGTAGATAAAGTAAAGAAAGAGGAGTTGTTAAACAAACATAAAAGAGAAAACCATAATAGAGTGTTTGAGTATTTTTCTCCATATATTACACGATGTTTTATTTAACGCTACTGAACTTTGAGCCCATAGATCATAATGACAAAGAATTTTTCGCTGTGTCCCTGTAAAAACCTATAAATGCTACATTCACCAAAATGCTTATAGTTAGTGCAACAGTGATTTATAATACTCATATAAATTTTCAGTTCAATTGAATAAGGCGTTTAGATGCTATCGTACTTTTAAAAATTTGGTCCCATAGGCCATAATGATAAAGAATTTTTCTTTGTGTCCCTGTAAAAAAACTGTAAGTGCTAGATTCACCAAAATCTATACAGTTGGTGCAACTGTGACCTATAATACGTGTAGAATTTTTTTACTCAGATTAATAAGGCGTTTAGACGCTATCACAATTTTAAAAATTTGGCCCCATAGGCATAATGATAAAGAATTTTTCTTTGTGTCCCTGTAAAAAAACTATAACTGATAGATTCTCCAAAATCTATACAGATTGAGTATTTGTGATAATATGTGTATAAATTTTTTGCTCAATTGAATAAGGCGTTTAGATGCTATCGCACATTTAAGATTTTGCTCCCATAGGCCATAATGATAAAGAATTTTTCTTTGTGTCCCTGTAAAAAAACTATAAGTGCTAGATTCACCAAAATCTATAGGGTTCCTACTATGGTGACTTACAATATACGTACCAAATTTCAGGTTATTCGAACAAAGCGTTTAGACGCTAGCGTGTTCACTCACAGACATACACACATACATACACACATACATACACACATACACACACACATACATCATCGCAAAAATAGTGAAAACGGACTCATTGGACCTCGAAACGTATAGAAACATCAAAATCTCCAATTCGGATTTTTGACATGATTACAATACTTTCCTCACTATAGTGTTCGGAAAGTAAAAATATATATTATAACATTCTGACAATTGCCAAACTAATTTTAAAATGTTCTAATAGTAGGACACTAGGATATAACTAAGCAAATAAAGAAAACTTATTTTAAGTACAGTTTACAATTATTTTGCATGAAACATTTTGAAACACTTTTTTTTTTCTTTTTTTTTTTTTTATGCATGAAAACATAAAATTCTTTACATTATCACAAAATGGAGCATATTTATATTTACAACATTCGAATTTGCATCACTGTTGCTTTGGGCTTCCATCAATCATATGACTTATCCCACCTTTGCAAGACCTAACACCTGGATTTATTTTTTATTTATTTATGTATTTATATATATATATATATATATATATTTTTTTTTTTTTTTTTTTTGTGGGTGGTAAAATAAAGTTATTAACTAATGGTCTCTTCACGTTTGGAAGAGGCTGCTGACTGCTTTTACAATGAGAATGTTTCTACAGTATCACTTGTAAATAAATTTGATTTTTCAGATGAATATCTAAAAAACCACATTTATTTTGTACTCCAACTCAGAGTTTATAAAAGCCATATTGAAATACATACAATTTTTTTCTAGTTTACTAATACTAATGAATAATTATTATAAATTTTGTTAAAAATAATTACCTTTATGTAATTTCATACGAAATTTCATCTTATACTGCCATATTAAAATTTTTGAAAAAAGCTGAGTTGACAGCGCTACCTTTCGAGTGATTGTTCCGGAAATGTAATCAGCACCAGTTTAGGTCAAAGTCCAGATAATTATTAAATTTGGTGGAATTTAGTCCGTTGGTTTTTGAGGTACAACGTCAAACTTTTTTACTTTCTCTTACCTATTTTATGGTAGAGAAAGTATTGTTTTTGGGTCAATTTTTCTAAATTGGGTTTTTGCTCAATTTGCACGTTTTGAGGTTTCTTGAATCAAAAAATCATGTTTTTAGCGGTTGGTGTGTATGTCTGTCTGTTATCAGTATATCTCAAGAAAAAATAATAGCAGAAAGTCCAAGCTTGGTATTCTAAATGTGTATCATATAGAAATGCTACAGTAAACTTTTCTTTGAAACCAAACAAATGGTTCGAGAGCAGGGATATCAAAGAGAATTCAAATACATTATGTCTTCGGGGAAATTTCTGGTAAGTACAGTGTAGCGTCTATAGGATGACTTAAACGAAACAGAGTGAAAAAAACTTGTATATTCATAAATGTTTTATGTAGATTGTGGTATGAAAATCATTTCTCATTCGTTTACAGGGCTACCCAAAATATTTGGATAAATTGGGGCTATACTCAAGAATTGCAGGAATCGTAATTCCCTGTATGTTAGATGTTTTTTCAAGTAAGACTAATTTTAAGTACACAGTATTGTTTATAGGACATAATGATTATAGACTATATACAGAGCTACCCAGAACTAAGCAAAACGTTCTTTTCTATTGAATGTAATTGATGGAAGTGCTTTCTACATTTTACTATGTTAAAGAAGACTGTAAAAAATTTCATTCCCATACTCTAAACAAAGTATTTTTTAAAGTTCCATTTTCAACTTTTTTTTTTTTTTTTTTTTTTTTTTCATCGCGTTTTAAGATGTCTTGATTACGAAAGTTCAGTTTTTAGCGGTTGATATGCATCTGTTACCAGAATAACTTAAAAACAAATAACTGCAGAAAATTCAAATTTGGCATTTTGAATTTCGTATTATGTTACCACTTAAAAATTTTATCAAGACTGGCAAGTTTGAATGAAGATTAATAACAGCCTGGATATATTTTTTTTTAAGTGTTGTATGCACTGTAATTGAACGGGGGATGAGGGGGGGAACCCCTCACACAGAATTACATGTCAAATAAAACTGTTCCTAAACCTATTTTAGATTATTTTAAAAGTACATTGAACTTTATTATCTTACGCTGTTGATCTTAAAACTTCATATGCAATCTACCTTTATAGTATTGAAATGCAGGGTAAGAAAAAATCATGGAAAAGAAACATCGGATTATTATTTATATATATGTATATACATACATACACAACTGAGAGACAAAAATTTTCTAAAAATGATCAAATCGTATTCAGGTAATACAAAAACGTGAAACTTCTTCAAAAGCCGGATGTCGAAAATTTTCACGAATCCAATACTTTCTTCTTCCAATATAGAAGAAAATAAAAAGAGCTTGAAAATGCAAAATATATATATATATACATATATATATATATATATATATATATATATATATATATATATATATATATAATGAAAAATTAAAAAGATGTGCTATTATTAAATTCAGAGCCGTGATTATTAGCATACTTCAAACAATATAATGCGATTTTATACAATTCCAGTAACAAAAACAAAGCCTCATAAGTTTATTTCGCGCTAGAGAGTTTTCGCCAAAACAATATACAAAATACATAAAAAAAATTCTGAAAGAAAACTTTTTCTATTGTTCTAATAGAATTATATCAGTTCAAAGAAAATCTGAAGAAGTACCACACGAAAAAGAAGATTTTTCTTTGACGCTACTTTTACATCATAAATGAAATATAACAAATTAAATAAAGATATCCTTAAGCGCATTACATAATTCAGATGAAATAGAATATTAAATTATTGTAGATGGCCACATGCCTGTTTTAAATTTGATTTACATAACATAATATTATACATCTAGAACACAACTTTAAATATCCATATACATATTCTTGTAATAAAATAAATAATATGTATCTATTCAATAGCTCGCAGTTTCATTACATATACGATTAAAACAAAGCATTTTTAAATACCAATGAAGATAATATTGTAATACTATTATAATTTTGCGGAAAATATTCACAAATAATATCAGAACTATAAACAAGTGTTAATCAAACAATACGTTTATGCAAAACAATTAAATGTGTATTTTGTCCTACTTAGAAATTTTATTTTTTTTTCTTTCCAAAAGCGTTCTTTAATAAAATTAATGCATCTATGAACTGAAATGCCAAAATTATTGATATAAGCACATTTATGCAAATAAGAAAAAAATACAATGAATTGATGCAAATCAACGTATAAACAGTGAAGAGCGATTATACAAGACAAAATATACCTAAGAAAGCTGTTACATCGGTTTCTGTTGAGGCAATGGAAATTTATCACAATTTAAGTGACTTTAGACCAGATTGAGGTGACTCGAAGACTATTGTAGAGCGTAAATTGTGGCTTATAATGCAAACAAATCACATCTCGTATTGCAGTGTCTTAGGATTTCGATCACCACAGAGATGGCTTAAAATGAAACATAAATGTATGCTCGAGCAATCACAGTATAGTTTACTCCTCGTCTCAAATTTGCTGGTTTGTATCTCCAGCGGGAAACTTACGATTGAGTCACCCCGACATGAGTCTAAGATTTTTCATAAACAGGCTCATTCATACGATCGAACTTAAGATTACGATAAGTAATAAGGCAAGGGCACTACAATCTCAGCATTAAGTGGGTACGCGTAAGTGGTATGTAAGTGGATGTAAAACAAGTAATCATTACATGTCTTATTCAGCGTCTACAATTGGCTGCATTGTTTCTGCTGCGAGAAACATACGCTTGAGCCACTGCAATACGAAGTTAAGATTTTTCATAAACAGATCCATTCTTACAACTGAACATAAGATTAAGATCATTTGTAAGACCGAGACACCGTAATTCCAGCTTCTAAACGTGGCTTAGTATTCAGTACTAGTGAGAGGGAGGCGTTTGATTCTGAGGCAGTTTTTGGCATTTCCGAGGTAGTGATGAAATTTCGATTATCACGTTTCGCTATAAGTGTATATTATGAGCGTAAAGAATATGGATAAATATCAAACATTTAGGCGATGTACGAGTAAAGAAAGATCCTGGAAGAACATGACATTCGATAACTATCAAGATTTATTTCGTGAAATAAAAAATTCCCTCATATTTCTACGGGTTTCCATGATGGAACATTAAAAAGGGATAACGTGTGAATTATGTGTTGGTTCTCATGATATGGATACTTAATGCTACAAACTTTGTCGGCGGCTTTTGAAAGCTGCAACTATTAACCTTTAAAGGTCCTTAACCTTTAAAGGAATGGTGTATAAGGAGTTGATATATCCAGAAAAACACATGACGTCAAAATAGTAACCATAGAAGCCATTTAGATGTACAGCAATAACTAACTTTATGATATACGAGGTCTGTCCAATAAATACGTGAACTAAGGCCATCACAGTAAAAACAAGGACAACAGAAACTAACACAACTGGCACAATACGCACAGCTCGACGATCCGCCATGCACTGATGGTTCATTGGGTCTCAGGCAACTAGCACCGTTAGTGAACGAGGCTATAGTCCACGTCATTGCCGACAGATGGCGCCAGTTGGCGTATTTATTGGACGGACCTCGTACTCAACACAACTCCTGCGGAAGAACTGTCATAACGACAGCCATCTTGATTAGATAAGAGCTAACTTCATTTATTCTGCATGCTGATGCGTCATAATAATTCCTCGTATATAATTCCTCAAAGAACAAAACTGTACGGCCAACATAGATTCATCAGCACTGATATTAGATTGTGAAAGGCTAAAAATATTTCCCAATGTGACGAGTCTTGTTCCAGTTTAATCAGGATGATCGGCCGGCATGATATGAAGAAAATTCCACTACACAATACATTTCATATTCCTGGCCTCACAAAAAATAATTTCGTGGTGTTCCGTGATTTTTTTTCGTGGGATAAGGCACCCGCAAAAGTTTGGTAACAGATACAGGGAGACAGACAGGCAGACAGACATTGTGTAAAAAAGGGAACATATCGTGTTCAGACAATCCGAAAACGTGTATTCCGATTCAAATATTACAACTTGAATAACTTTACGAATACAATATTCTCTTTTTGTACATATAGAAGAAAATAACTAATTTTTAAACTGAATAATATTTCAGATCAAATGGTTTCTCTAAATAATTATTTCTAAATATTATTTTGAGTAATGTTTTGAATAATATATGGAGTACGGATCAATGGTTGCCCAACAGACATGGTTGCCTATCGTGCTCATAATCAGAGGATTGTGGGTTCGATTCTCGTATAAGCCAATGTCCGGAAAAATGGAAAGTCAAAGTCGTAACCGCCGAAGCCATTAAGTAACACAGTGCAAGTCATTGTTTTGGTAGACTCAATATGGTTCCTGCTATAGCGTTGCTATTGCTGCTGCCATCTTGAGTAGAAAACAGTTAACTTTACATACTCGGCATGATGATAGGATGTATATCATCTCGTCTTATATCATTACTTCAAGTGGTGGCATGTGCACGTAAAATCTGTCGTGGTTGAAATGCAATCGACATTCCATAAAATTAACATCACTGGGAATCACCGAAACTGGGAAACAATCCTCTCTCTCGCCCATATGGAAAACGAATGGTTCTGTTTCCAGGCTTTCAGTTTTCCAGATCGTCACTTTCCATGTCTAGAGTTCAATCCTGGTTCAAGCAGGAATGTTTGTAGCGGTTCGGATTCGATTTTTAGTTTTAGTTCGAGGTTTAATGAGTCTTAATGTGCAAAAAACGACCGTAGAGTGAAACCCCAAACTATCCTCTTCTGAAGGAGTAAAACGGTTACAGTCCATACTTTACATTTTTTTTTTTTTTTTTTTTTTTTTTAGTTTTATTGCTAATTTTTATAATCAACTTACATTTTTATAAACAGTATAAGACTAAGATCATGACTCGACAAATATTTACATCACAAAACAGTATTAAGTACCCATCTCTTAAGCAGAAAATATTGCCAGAGCTTCAATAATTTTGCTGCCGACTGTATAGCATGTCTCCCTAAACCACTCCTAGGAGTGAATCTCAGAACACCGTCAATAGTGGACTAGGTTATGCCATTAAAAATCGCTCAAAATTCAATTTGTACTGAAAAAAGTTTTTTGGTCGTAAAGTTTTATAAATATGCCAGTTGTGATAACAAGAAAAATATATTTCTAACCTATAATAGTCGGTTCAGTATTTGCAAAATATATCAAATTTATTGACCATTTCTTGGATTTTAAAAAAAAAAGAAGAAGTTCAAAGAATATTTATTATTTTTCCGACTTTCAGAAGTTTAAACATGAATTTAATTTTTACAACGCTAAAAATTTATTTTAAAAATAAATTTTCTAAAGCTTTAAAGATAAAGCTTTCCTAAAGAATTTTCTTTAAAGCTTTCGTTACAATTTATTCATTCCAGTAATTTATTTTCCTACTCTTGAAATCTAACTCCTTTTGAAAACAAAATTATTAATATTTAATAATAAATTTAATGATCAATACTGAATATAAAGCTAAATTACTAGAAAATAGTCCTCGGTGTTTCTTCAATTGTTTTTGATTTGCAGAAAGGAAGTTTCTTAAAACTTAATGGTTATAAATTACTTTCTTCCATGGATATAATTGTAGGTCTGCAGAGTAACATTTTTCTAAAGGAGCAATTTCACCCTTAATTCTGGTCACATTCCTTTCTCCATTAAGAATCATTTCTGTTCGAAATTTATTTTTTCTTATTAAAAGAAAATATGAGTTCACAATGATAAGAAAGCTAAACCTATATTTATCTTTTCTTATGAAAAGAAACTAAAAGGTTTTCATCTCTATATTATTTTTTTAATAATTTTGTTATAATATTTTATGATAGAAAATTCAATGCGAAATTAATAGTTAGTATTATATATAAGAAAATAAACTGATTAAATAAGGAGTGTGATGAATGATATTGGTCAATTTTGAAAATGTATATTTTTTTTATTTCTACATCTATGCATCTAAAACAAATTTCTTTTTCACGTATCAATCTTGCAGAATACAAGTTCGTAATATTTATACTATAAATTACAGTAATTTAAGAAAAAGAAATGAATGAAGATGAACGTAGAAAAAGGATTATTGCCGAATTCTTAAAGAATCCACAGAAACCCTGGCATAGCATTGTTAAAAACTTAAAATTTCTCAGAAGTACTGTAAATAGAGTATTAAATAGATTTAATGAAACATTGTAAACGAAAATGAAATCTCGTTCTAAAGAAAAATCTGGTGCTCATGATATTCAACTTGACAAACATATAGCAAAAACACTGCGTCGAAATTGAGGAATGTCAGTCAGAGATGTGGCAAAAAAATGTGGTACAAAGGAATCAATGGTTCAGAGAGCCAAAAAAGTTTGAACTTTAGAACGTATAAAAAACAAAAAATACCTAAAGTGACAAAAAAACAAAAACAAAAAAAACAAAAAAAAATCTGTAAAACTAAAAGCTAGAAAATTGTATGAATATACAAGCAAGAATAAGTTTCATTGGATTTTAGACGATTAGACCTACGTCAAAGCTGATATTTCTACTCTTCCTGGCCCTCAATATTATACAAAAAAGAACTCCGAACATCTGCCTGAATCAGAGACATCCATTAGTTTGGAAAAATTTGGAAAAAAATATCCTGTTTTGATCGCTGCTTGTCAGTGTGGAGATAACAGTAAGCCATTTGTAACGGAAGGTACAATTGGTCAAGAAATTTATGTAAATGAATGCCTCAGGAAGCGCTTGCTGCCTTTTTTAAAAAAAGACAATATGCCAACATTAGTTTGGTCCAATTTAGCCACAGCTCATTATTCAAACAATGCAACGAATTTTATGAAACAAAATTCCATCAATTTCGTGTCAAAAACCATGAACCCACCAAATGTCCCACAGTGTCGCCCCAATGAGAGATATTGGGCTCTATTAAAAAAAAATTAAGAACCTCAAAGAAATGTGCCACCAGCAAAGAACATTTCATTCGTTTGATCGAAAAAGCTATCAAGGGGGTCCCAAAAGAGACCGTCAAATCACTAATGAAAGACATTCGTACATACCTGCGAAAAATAATATGAAAAATTGTAAAAAAAAATTTGTTTTTACTACTAACATATTTTTGTACATCCAATTCATCATACTCATTCAGATATTGCTGAATAAATTTAAAATTAATAAGCGTTATATTTAATGAAAATGACCAATATCATTCATCACAGTCCTTATATGTTGGTTTACTTAAGAATAATTCTAATAGTTTCCTTTTACCAAAATTGCCATAAACTTTGCCAATTCTTACGCAATTTTAAAAATGTTATATAGAAAAATTTTTGCTTTATATAATGACTAAATTGCTTTATTTAAATACGGTAAAGAAAACTATATGAAAATAGAGGTATTTAAAATGTGTAGCAGATAGCATCCATACATACATTTTGTATGATTCGTTTTCGAGCAAAATTATACATAATGTAAATTATGTTACATTTTTGTTTCATTATTTTTACTTTTTTTTTTTTATAGTTAACTACAGAGAAGTAATTAGGAAGATTTAAAACACTTAAATATTTTATTTTATTCATTTACTTTAGTAATTGTTTTATTAAAGTATGTTAGGCCAATGGGGTTGCATTTTCTAATGTTTATTCAAGTCATAGTCAGATTAAAAGTAACTGAAATTAACCACTAGTTAAAATAAATATTAATATCATCAAATAATATAGGTAAAAATATAAATAAGAGAAACCCTTTTAACGTAGCACTATATTGTTATGTAAAAGAAGGTTACACGATGTATTTAGTTTCTATAATAACGCAGAAGGTTTGTAATTAAAATAGCTTTCTCGTGTTCTCGTATTGGATAGATAGGTATTACTAGAGATATGTGTGCATGTTTATCCTACTTTTGAACATATCGTCTTTTTTGGAGATGCTAGGCGGCAAATTTTATATACCATAAGAACCTATTCGATGCTTGTTCATTGAGATATCTATAGAAATTTCAATATTTTTCCACAAACTTAAAGGAAAACAAGTAAAATAAGGAATAAGATATAAAATACTGTTCTGCTTTCAACAAAGACGGTTCTGTAAGTTATATTGAAGCACTTATGAAGAAGCCCCTGTTGCATAGGTTTGTATATCTCCCGTGCATCTGTTTAGATGTGTTGAGATGTGTGTTCTTTCTCTTTATAGACAGAAACGCCAGATTTCCTCGTGTAGTCTGCAGTAGCAATTGTAGAGCTCATCTAGAGGGAAGATATTTAATGGACGGGCATCCCTGGATGTAAATCCTTTAGAACTGGTGAGATAGCTTCTTCAGAAGCACTTGCTGATAATGATTCCGCAGTTGCGATAAACGCTATAAGAGGAATAGGCCGAAGGGTCTCAATATTTCCTCGAAAACATCATCCTCAGCAAGGATAAGTATAATGCATTGCAGTCAGAAATAATTATGTATATTTTCATAAAGATTAAATTTCTTTATCAAGGCCCTGGAACATGGACCTGTAATTACCTTCACCTCAGTTCAGCATGGGCAGAAAAATTTGCGCAGTCACATGTGTAAAAAAAAAACTAATAATCATCTGAAACCGGTTTAAATATGCACAAAAAATAACACTGGTCCACAGTGGTTCGGTAACAACGGTCAACTTATTATTTTTATTATTAATTTCAATTTTTATTTAAATATCTGCAAGTAAAAATGTCCCACCGCGTCACATTGTTCTGTTAGAGTATCAGAAAATGGCGATTTTTGCGATTTTTTATCGTTTTCACAGTATCACAGGTGGTAATCCTTCCTGCTGGCAACCCAGAGTCCTGGTAACTCAGTGTCTCGGCAACCATGTTTGTTCCATTTTTTTTTTGTAAAAGCATCAGAAAATGGAAAATTTCACTATTTTTTTACGATTTTCACAATACAATCGACAGCAAAAGTACCCGAGCACTAGCCAATAATTCCGATATCAGAAAAGTACACTTAATACTGTTTTGTTAAATAAATCCTTGCCGAATTATGTTCTTAGACTGATTAAGAACATGACTCTACAAGGATTTATTCAACAAAGCAGTATTAAATATACTTTTTTTAGACAGGGATTATTGCTAGTGCTCAGATACTTTTGCTGCCGACTGTATCACACATGGTAAACTTTCGTGGTATTAACCTAACCTCCTGGCCATCCTCTCTGCTGGCAATCCTTGTTTGGCAACCCTGTGTTCGTACCTTATCATTTTTTTTTCTAGTATTCTAGTTAACAGATATTCTTTGCTAAGAATGATTGTGCTGTTTTATAGTTAAAGTTTCATGTTCAAAATGGCAAGTTTTCTGTGTAGAACTTGTAAAGCCGTACCCGATAAGTTTTGCTGTATTTGTGAACTATTCGTATTAAAATCACAAGGTAGACATTTAACACAAGATGTAAAAAAGCCTATTTTTTGTATTTTGGGTTTAAAATAACAAATAATAACAATTCAATCATTTAGTTTATTTTCCATTTTTTATGTTCTACTTAGTCTACAATCTGTATATTATCTCCATATTAACAGTATTCCATGCTAAATTAATAATATTGATAGTAATAATGTATATCTTCTAAAAACTTTTGTACATTGCTTTCAGTACAGATTAAATAATCATAACGAAAAAAACCGTACGTGTTACAGATTTTTCTCTATTATTTTTGAATTCTGCGCTACAGAATTAGTTGAAAATAGCTAATTTCATTTCTGTTAACCCCCCCCCCCCCCCCCATTTTTTTTTTTTTTTTTTTTTTTTTTTTTTTTTTGTCGACTAGTGTAATTAGACACCAAAGAACTGAACAGTAGGGCTCTAGAGTCGATCAACAGGGCTAGCGACTACTCGAATCCATTGCTCATGGTGTATGCGTGTATGGAAATTCGGCCACTACCACAGTTCGTCATGGAGTAAAAACGCGCATTTATAAATAGAAAATCAATTTAAACCGGTCTAAGGATGAACAAAAAATAATATTATTTCTGCTTTCTGTCCAGTTGTGTTCAAAGTTATTTATTTCTTCATTAAAATGCTATTGTGTCTTTTTGAGAATATTTTCTTTATTAGTCCCCTTGTTTTAATATCTTAGAAATTTTGTCATATGAAACACTTCTTTAAAACGATATGCTTAAAAGGTATGTTTAATTTTTTGCATAAAAGTGTACACCCTTCTATTGAAATATTACTTGTTTAGGAACCATAATTTAACAACTTGCCGCGACTTATGTTTCAATTTCAATATTTTATTTAAGCAAGTTATTTATAACATAATTTTATCTTTTTTTTTTTTCTAAAGTTATGTACTGTACGTTTACCTTATTATAAATTTTATGCTCGTTCTTGGCAGAAATAAAACATTTTGGCTTTTGATGTACGATTTTAAAAAGTGTATAATGCGCCATATTACTTCGCATTAGCATACAACTTTATACATTTGTGTTCTTTAACCACATTTTTTGAAACCACTGAAGCCTCTGCGCATGTGCTGGCTCAACGAGCTAAGTGTTAAAATAGAGGTGATAATCATCTGATTGAGAAAAAATAAGCGATAAGTGAGCGCCGAATGACTGGTTGTTTTCCAAATTCCAAACTGTCGGTTATTTTGTCACCCCTCCAAGCCTTTGGACTTATCCTCATTGTTAATCTTAGAAAACGGGATTACACTATATCTTTTATTGATTTTTTTTTTCGACTGAGTGAAAATAATGCCTGGACCAGGAGTCGAACTCCGGATCTTTGACTTACAAGGTCAAGGCTCTACCAATTGAGCTATCCAGGCCGACAAACCGGTCGTCATTACTCACTCAGACAACCTTTAGGCAGAAAATATCTAGTCTAGCATTTAGATAGCTCAACAGAAATAAGCCGCAGGTAATGGAAAACGCCATTAAACAATGGGAAAGAAAAACAATTTTAATTGTATTAAAATTGTATTAAAATTAAAATTGTATTTCTTTCCCATTGTTTAATGGTGTTTTCCATTACCTGCGGCTTATTTCTGTTGAGCTATCTAAATGCTAGACCAGATATTTTCTGCCTAAAGGTTGTCTCAGCGACTGATGCCGACCGGTTTGTCGGCCTGGATAGCTCAATTGGTAAAGCCTTGACCTTGTAAGTCAAAGATCCCGAGTTCGACTCCCGGTCCAGGCATTATTTTCACTCAGTCGGAAAAATAAAAAAAAATCAATAAATATGATTTTCTTCCAATCAGTTGATTGTGTGATTTTAATTAAAAAAAAAAAAAAAAAAAAAAAAAAAAAACTATATCTTTTATTATATAATTTAAACATTCTCATCATTTTTCTCTTGTTGTTACAATATTATAGATTTTCCATTATTTCATTTATTTTTTATGAGTATGTTTAATACTCTTGTCTGTAAATCTAATTTTGAGAAGGTTTTAAATATATATATGTATATATGTGAAAAGACTTATGCATATTATTGTATTCAAATATCATAGTTTTTATTATTATTACTAGTATATAACCCCGTCAAAAATGACGGAATGTGAACGGTAAATCTTGAAAACAATGTTTAGATCATGAAGATTACCACGTGATCATTTAAATGTATTTTCAGTTTTTGTTTATAAATCAAATGTGTTTCGATATTTTATAATTTTCGTTCTGAAATTATAAAAATTCTACCCGATCAATAAATATGAATGACAATAAAAAAAAAACTGCTGGTTGACAAAAAATATAGGCCCGAAAACACAACAGCAACAACACATCCCAGTGTTCCGTTAAGTGCTCTATTTAAAGTCCTCATAATAAGAATAATCTAGTGTGTCACTCACACGACTTTCTCTTACCCTGAAATTTAATGCTATAAGTACAGGTTGCAGATTAAGAGGTAAGATAAAGAGTACTGTTATGTAAACCTATGTTAAACAATTCAAATTAGGTTTCGGAAGAGTTTTATATGATAATTAGTTCTGGCCCCCCTCAACCCCCCGTTTCATTAATGCACCTACATTTATATAGAATTTAATTCGGTTATTAAAAATAATTCAGTTTAAAAAAAATAACTTATTAAAATTATTATTTAAAAAAGTTATCTTGTATGATAATACAGACGATTTCCATATTAGAGAAATAGTATAACACTAAATATCCAAAAAAAAGTTGAATTTATTCTCAATATTAAAGTAAAAAAAAAAAAAAAAAAAAAAAAAAAAATGTTAAAAATGAAAGAAATCAATAACTTTATTTTAAATTATCGTAGATCGATGGTTCAACCATTCATTTTAAAGGTATTGGCGAGCTCTTTTGAAAGATACCCATCATGAAAATTTACTCCACTCGATGGAGGACATCTACCCCAGGGGGGGAGGCGAGGCTCCTACATACACAAAAAAAAATTTCCCAGTTGACTATCTCTATTACAAAAAAATATGTATTCGTTTCATTTGGTTTAGTGCAGTCTATAGATGTTAAATTCTACTTACCTGCAATTTCCCCCACAGACGTAATGTATTTGAATGTCCCTGTACACGAACCATTTGCTTCATCTTAACGAAAAGCTTACTGTAGCATCCCTATATGATACACATTTAGAATACCGAGTTTGGATTTTCTGCTACTATTTGTTCCTGAGATATGCTGATAACAGACACACAGACAGACAGACAGACACAGAGACCATTCGCTAAAAACGTGATTTTCGTATTCAGGGGACCTCAGAACATGTAAGTATAACAAAAACTCACGTTCGAAAATTTGACCATAAAACAATACTTTCTCGACCCTATGGGTAAGAGGAAGTAAATAACGATTCACTTCATTTTACCAAAATACTTTTTTTTAAGACTATCGAAGATCCTGTTTCCAAATACGTAAGCGAAGTGTGACGTCACTGACCGTCCGTGGATGCAAGAAAAAGATTCCCTATATTAATCGTCCATTGTATTTTTTATAAAAAATAATTAAAAATCGAGGAAAATTATTTCCCGATTTTAATACCCGTATTTGGGTATAGATATGCTATTGTATCCCTGTGTTAGATTGAGTTATTTTGCTGTCAAATTGACAAAATTTTAAATTTCAAAACTGTGTCATCTTTGGCGTTTTTTGTATTTGGCGATTAAAAACATACTACGAAAATATACATGCCAGATGTTTATTTTCGTAATATGTATTGTACGAAATATTGTTTCATATAATTCATCGCTCTCTTAATATAAGTTGTTAAAATAACCATGATTTTTGAAAGGAATAAAATATGTTCGCCAAATAATTCGGCGATATATTTTTTCCGCCAAGGATGACAGATATATTAAATCTATTCCGCTGCAACATATGAGTATCTTATATCAGACACTTTATTTAGACATTTGAAAACAAATTTGACTTCAAATTATGATAGAATATTTATCATTTTCCTTTTAATTAGTATATTAGTTGGATATTTATTGTGTAAATATCATCCTTTGAAATGAAATGCTTATGTTTTCAATCGAATATGGAAGTTTGCTATTTTATTTTTCTAAAGTTTTGAAATTTAAAATTTAAGTTTTATCAATTTTACAGCAAAAACAACTTAATCTAACGCATGCACACGATAACTAATACATATCTATACCGAAATATGGGAATTAAAATCGGGAAATAATTTTCCTCAATTTTTAATAATTTTTTACAAAAAATCCAATGGGCGATTAACATAGGAAATCTTTTACTTGCAGCCACTGACGCCCAGGGACGTCATCACTTTGCTTGCGTATTTTCTAACTAACTATCTAATAATTACAGACACTCCATGCTAACCCAAATTCACATCTACTCTATACTCCCAACCAGCTACCTCACCCACAACATCGCCAAAATATCCAGGATCCAGCTAGGGACTTTCTCATTCTCAACCGAACATTTTATCTTGACTCGACATTATCACCTTAGACTCCCTTACTAAAATTTAAGGTTTTCTAAAAGTTTTTTTATGGTTTTATCTAGGTTTTCAGGTATTTAAAAGGTTTCTTTGAAGTTTCGCTAAAAAATACTTCCTGAAAAGAAACCTTATCTAAGTTTTCTTTAGGTTTTATTCTTAAAACCTCCTGAAAACCTACGTGGTTTTATGTTTTCTAGAGGTTTCCTAAGGTTTCGGATAAATACATCGGTGATAATAAGTTTCCCTATGGCATTTGGATAATATCTACAGTCAAAAACGTTTTTCAAACGTTTTATTTTTAAAACCTTTTAAAACCTGCACTGTTTTAGGTCTTATAGATGTTTCCCAAGGTTTCAGATAAATACATCGAGAATAGTAAGTTTTCCTATGGTATTTAGATAACACCTCCACTATACCTACAATTAAAAATGTTTTTTAAAGGTTTTAATTTTAAAACCTTTTAAAACCTGCACTGTTTTAGGTCTTATAGAGGCTTCCAAAGGTTTCAAATAAATACATCGATGATAATAAGTTTTCCTATTGTATTTAAATAATACCACCACTATACCTGCAACCAAAAACGTATTGTTTTAGTTTTAGTTTTTGAACCTTTGAAAACCTGCACTTTTTTAGGTTTTATAGAGATTTCCCAAGGATTTGGATAAATACATCGATGATAATAAGTTTTTCCATGATATTCAGAAAATACCTCCGTTATACGTTATACCTCAATCAAAAATAGTTTTATTTAGGTTTTATTTTTGAAACATCAGAAACCTCCCTTACTAAAATTTATATTTCTAATAATGATAATATATTTCTAAACTTGTACCTGACAACTTAGAGTAGGATTTTAGTAATAAAATTCTCTTCTACATTTAAGGAAAATTTAAACATTTTAGATTTCAATTAAAAAATAAAATAATAATAATAATAATAATAATAATAACAATCTAAATTTAAAAATATATTTGATGATTACATAAATGAGATATTTTTTTAATAAATAAATTATAAAACAATTAAATTAAAACACAATAAATCTTATATTTCAGATATGTATCTGAAAAACTATATTTAAATTTATTTTATAAGTCTTTCGTCAATGAAAAGATAGGTCAAACTAAATTCACTAACAAAAGAGATCATGTAAAAATATTGATGTAAGATATAAATAAAAAAAATATGCATTAAAAAAAATCACCTTTTTTTTTCGGGTTGGGGGGGGGGGGGGGGAGTGGAGGGAATAACTGAATGAACTTATTTCTTGAATACTTCCTTTTAAATTATAATCTTTTAAATATTTAGAAGTAAACACCTATAACGTAAGTAATAAATAATAATAATAATGATAAAATAGAGAGGTTATGATTAAAGTTATGAATAAATGGTAAATTAAAATTTACAGAAGGAATTTTACAGCATTGATTAATCTTACTAGTGATTGCTTACAATGTATTCCCCAAACTTTTTAAATGGTACGGGGAGAGAAAAAAAAATTAATTAATTAAAAAATAAAATAAATTAAGAATTCTGTCAAAGGAAGAATTTAGTTTAGCACGGAGGACTATTAATTTCAATCTATAAATTTTTTATTTTTGTTCTTATTTTTTAATATTATTTTTAATCTCATTTTTTGACCGTAAAACTGGGACACGTACTTTTTAAAATGACTGAAATGAATTAAAATGAAGTGTTACCACCTAAATTTCATACTTCAGGTAATTAAAAAAATGAAATAAAATAAATAAATACAAATAATTGTTGCGTCGAAAAAATTTTTGTACCCCTCAGATTCAGAAAAATCGTCCCTTTCGTTTGGTACTGAATTTGTACCGAGCCACGTACTTTTTAAAATGACAGAAATGAATTAAAACGAAGTGTTACCACCTACATTTCATACTTTAGTTAATAAAAAAAATAATAAAAATAAATATAAATAATTGTTGCGTCGAAAAATTTTTTGTACCCCTCAGATTCAGAAAAATCGCCCCTTTCGTTTGGTACTGAATTTGTACCGAGCCACGTACTTTTTAAAATGACAGAAATGAATTAAAACGAAGTGTTGCCACCTAAATTTCATACTTTAGTTAATCTAAAAAGAATATTGATTGTCATGTCGAAAAACTGTTTGTTCCTCTGGATTCAGAGAAATCGCCCCTTTCATTCGGTACCGAATTTTTAACGATAGGACTGATATTTCTAATTTATTTTGGTGTTACAAAAAACTGGTCTATAAAAACTCCAGACTGAAACTTATAGTCCTCCGTTCCAATAATGAAATTAGGAATAAAAATTTAGGTCTTAAAATTAAAAATGGCAACTGAACCAATATTTTACAATTTCTTATTAATTCACAAGAAACATTTATATTAGCTTTAAAGTTTTTTTTCTTTTTTTTTCCCTCTTCTTCTTTATTTCTGATTTTTTTATTCGTTTATTTCTTTTACATAAAAATTATGAAGAGACTCAAAAATATAATACATGATAAACAAAACATTTGTTATCTAATATAATACATTTCTTAAAGAAAAGAAAAGAGTGTATTGTTTTCTATTCAAAATATTTATTTTATTTACTATTATTACGGTTAACATTTTTATTTCATTCCGATATTGCTAATTTAAAATCGTTTACATTAAAAAAGATAATTTTTTTATTTCCTTTAAAATATTTTCCATCAAAATTCTTGAGTACATTTTTCATGTAACTTTTTATTTATTTATTTATTTTTTGTTTCATTCAGAATTTAAAAGAAAAAGTACATTTAGAATTTAACCTGCATTGTACAATCTCTCTCTCTCTCTCTATATATATATATACAATACATATATTTCTTTTTTTTTTTTTTTGAAAATGATTAAAATCCGAGTTTTAAAGCCCTTCAATGCTTTCATATCTCAAGCTCTAATTCATTATTTTCAAGTTCAATGGATTTGTATAGTAAAGATTATTCCAAGTAAAACTTCTAAATTCTTTAGATAGTATTATCTGTATGTTTCAATCTGCAGAGAAAACTATCTGTTCAACAGTAAGATAGTATACTATACTATATCTCCGGTATACTATATCTCCGAGATACCATATTCAATGAACAAAGAGATTAACATTTGCTTCTGGAAAAGTATTTAATTTCCCCTTTCAAAGTTGTCTTCTATGGAATTTCTCTCTTAAACCCTACTCCAGGGAAACTGCTGATGTTTCACTTGATTCTACCTCTCCCATAGAAAAACCTAGATTCTACCCCTCCCATAGATCCTTTTGCGATGACATTTGACATGCAAAGAAGTGGACAAAAAAATTCCGGGCGTTTTGGTATTTTAAGCACATACTGAAATTCCAGCTACGGTAAAGAAAGGGTTAAGGTTTTCTAAAGCCTTTTTTATGGTTTAATATAGGTTTTCAGGCATTTAAAAGCTTTTATTGAAGTTTGATTAAAAAAATACCTTCCGAAAAGAAACGTCATCTAAGTTTCTTTTAGGTTTTTTTAAAAAATCTCTTGAAATTTTACATGTTTTTAGGTTTAAAGAAGTTTTCCAAGGTTTCGGTTAAATACATCGCTGATAATAAGTTTTCTTATATTATTCATACCTCCATTAGTAATACCTCCATTATACTTGCAATCAAAAACTTTTTTTTTTCTTTTTTTTTTTTTTTTTTTTTTTTTTCCCAAGTTTAGTTTATTTTTAATTTATTATTACTCATTAACTTATTATTACTCATTGACTAAATATTTTAATTAGTAAAATAATAACAATTTTGTGTATTATTATTAATAATTATCAGTTTCAATTTCTACGGAACAAAACATAATAATAATAATAATAATAATAATAATAATAACCTATAAAACAATTATTCTGCACTCAAAATTAATCTGAGATTCATTAATATTCTTCCATTAATTTATCAAAAACATAATAAATATTAATACATATATCTCATAAATAATAAAATAACACGCATTTAAAATTAATTTCAGTTTTAACCCATTAACCACCAAAACTAGAAATAATGATTTTTTCTTTTTTTTTTTTTTTTTTTTTTTTTTTCTGAACAAAAACAGTAAAGTTCATTGTTTTAATCATATATAACAATAATTTAAAATAAAATTATAAAAATTAGTCTTATCTTACTAAAAATAGAGTGTTATATTTGTACAATGTCAGTGGAATAAGAATATAGGATTAAAAATTAAAAATGTTTACGGAAATTTCCTTGAGGGCGCATAAAACAGAAAAAACAACAGATGACTAAAAAAGTAATTATTTTATTTCGACAACATTTTTAGAAGCTTTTTATATGAAATTGACTTTCTCATCGTGTCTTTGTCTCACGCTAATAAACAAAGCTCCTCCATTTTAAATTAAATATAAGGTGCTCAGTTTGTCGCTTCTTGGCCAACTGGTTAATTTTTACAGATAATTAGTAAAAAATGTGTCAATTGATAAAAGAAAATTTTTTGTTCACTACACAGTATTTCAAGAAGAGTTTTTTAAAGAAGTTTTTTTTCTTTTTAGATATTAGAAAACGCAAAATATTTTTGATATTAAAAAAGCTCAAAATAAAAAGTTTTAAGTAAAAAATACATTAATTAATATTTTTAGAAGCTTTTTAGAAACTTTTTATTGAAATTGGATTTTGTTATCGCGTCTTTCTGTCACGCTAATAAACAAGGCACCTCAACGTTAAAGTAAAGGTCAGCGGTTTTTATTGCCGTTGGTTGGTTCAGTTGGTTAGAGTGTCAAGTTCCTAATGCGATGATTGTGAGTTCCATTCCCGATTCCCGGGGTAGCGATGTGTTAAAATTTGCAGATAATTAATAGAAATTATGTCAGTCGATAAAAGAAAATTTTTCATTGTCTACACAGTACTCTAAGAATTTTTGAAGACTTTTTTTAAGCAGCTTTTTTTTTTCTTTTTCTTTTTTTTAAATACTAAATAGCACACACACACAAAAATAAAGTTATATATATATATTAGAAGCTTTTTATTGAAATTGGATTTTTGTCATCGTGTATTTGTGTCACTCTGAAAAATAAGGCACCTCAGATTTAGTGTAAATTTAAACAACCCTTTTCGTCGCTCGTTAATGCTTTTGATTAGAGCATCATAGTGATAACGCGATGCTCGTGGGTTCCTTCCTCGAACGCTGATGCGTGACTTTTTTACAGAAAATTTATAGAAACGATGTCAATTTATAAAAGAAAATCTTTCATTGTCTACACAGTATCTTGATGAATTTCGATAGTTTCTTTTAAGAAGCTTTTTGAGTTACAAAAAGGCATAAAATAAAAATTTAGTATAAATAAAAATAAATAAATAAATAAATAAATGAAAAATAACACTGAAAGTTTTTTATTGTTGTGAAGCCCTAAAAAGCCTGAAATAATAATTAAAAAAAATATTATTGCAGAGACATACTATAAAATCATAAAAGTTTCAACAACAAGAAAATTTTAAAGAATTGTATAGATATTTCCTTTTTGCAAAAGATAAAAAACTTTAAGTATTCCAAATATTTCAAAAAGCATTCGAGAAAAATATCTTTTTATATAAGTATTTGATAGATTTTTCTAGTATGTTCTATGACTTTTCTTGAATGTTCTTAAACTTTTGGTTAGAGCGTCATGCTGATAACTCGATGGTCCCGGATTCGGTCCTCGAAAGACGATATGGTACTTTTTTGTAGATAATAATAATAATAATAAAATGTCAATCGATAAAAGAAAATCTTCTGTTGTCTACACAATATCCTCAGTAATTTTGATTATTTTTTTTAAGAAGCTTTTTTTTTTAACTAAAATGCACAAAATAAAATTTAAGTAAAAAAAACCATTTTTTAAAGTTAGAAGTTTTTTATTGTGAAGCCCTTAAAAGCATAAAATAAAAATTTATTCTGGCAGAGACATGCTACAAAGAAATGAAAATTTCAAAACTAAAAAATTTTAGAGAAAAATATAGGTATTTACCTTTTATAAGAGATGAATTTTTTTAATGTTCAAAATATTATTAAAAGCTTTCGAGACATTTGAAATTTATAGCCTAACTAATGATTATACAAAAACTAATAACTAAGAATATTGTCTCGAAAGCTTTTTAAAAAATTTTGAAAATTAAAAATTTTCATCCCTTGCAAAAGGGAAATACCTATATTTTTCTCTAAAATTTTCTTAGTGTTGAAACTTTCATTTCTTTGTAGCATTTCTTTGCCAGAATAAATTTTTAATTTGTGCTTTTTAGGGCTTCACAATAAAAAGCTTCTAACGGTAAAAAATTGTTTTTTACATAAATTTTATTTTACAAGTTATTTAAACTCATTCAGATATGAAGATATTGAAATTTTTTTGTTTGAACAGTTTTTCACGTTTGAAATCCATTTTAAACTTAAAACTATTTTTTAGATCTTTTTTTTTTTTTTTTTTTTTTTTGTCATAAAAAAAATCTATTCTTTTCTCACTAAAAAACAATACTAAAAAAATACGTTTTTTAGTCAACTATTAAGCGCGATTATTTCTGGTCTTACGTGAACGCAACACCAGCGGGCAATAGGTTAATCTCAAAACGCTACTTTAAATAATCAACCGCCGGCCGATTGGTGAGAGCACGCAACTACAAACCCGAAGTCCTTCAGTTCGATCCCCACCGGAGCAAGCGTGGAAGAAAATGATTGAAAGTACAGAAGTTCAGTAATTTCTCACTAGATGGCAGCATCAAACATACAAAATGATACCGAAGCCGTCACTTCATGGTTCTTTATAAAAACCCTTTGGTATTTATAAAAAACCTGAAATAAATTTTATAGAAATACCTTAACCTATAGAGGTATTGATGGAGCTTTTATTATGGCTTTATTTTGCACCATTAAAGCCTTGATAATACCTTATTTTAAATACCTCTAAAACCTGTAAAATACCTGTTAAAAAAACCTAAGGAAAAACCTTCAAAAAAACATTGGGAAGGTGTTTAAAAAAAGCTTTGTATGTATATTAAAAATACCTACATGAGTCATGGTATTTTATGAAAACCCTTTGGTATTTATAAAAAAACCTGCAATAACTTTCTGAAAAATACCATAATGTATTCGTGAGAAACCTGTGGAGGTATTAATAGAGCTTTTATTATGGCTTTATTTTGCACCATTAAAGCCTTGATAATACCTTATTTTAAATACCTCTAAAACCTGTAAAATACCTGTTTAAAGAAACCTAAAAAAAACCTTAAATAAAACCTTAAAATTTTAGTAAGGGTACCCTACTTTCAATACTCATTTCAACTGGTGACCTTTACTTGCCCAACCAAACATTCTATCCCAACTATAACTTTACACTAATTTCAAAACTAAAATCAACTGGCGACATTTACGTACTGAACTCGACGCCAATCATACCTTACAATGTAAACAAATAATGAAGCTTGATAAAAATATTTAAAGATTTTAATATGTTTTTACAAATATTTTAAGATTTTTAAGGCTTTAATGGACCATATTCCCACTTTGGGTTCGAGGCTACAAGAATATCAGCTGATTAGGCAAACAATCCTCAACTCTACCATAGAAAAGCATTGTGGCTTGAAAATTTTTATCTTGCAATATTATTTATAAGAGTTACAGATTATATGAAATTGAAGTAAGAGTGATATAGTGATACCTTTGTTTTGTTTTTAATCCAGTTTTAGTAATATACTTTAATATTAATCAACATATGTAATATTAAAAGTTGCCATGTGAACTGTGGCGATGTTAACAAATTTAAATGGATGTTCCATTTAATAAATTACTTTATTAAAGTGATTGAAGTTCTAATTATTTAAGCTTTGATGTCTATATATATATGCGTGTCTGTATAAAATGTTCTTATTAATCTTTTATATATATATATATATGTGTGTGTGTGTGTGTGTACATAAAATGTTCTGCAATTTTACGATATGGAATAGTCTTAACTTTATCATTCGATTCAGTTGTTTACATTTCTCTTTTGTTCTTGTTTGAACAGATATCTGATTATTAAGTTTCACTGGAGAAATATTTAGGAAAATGTTATGCGTAACAATAAAATAGCATCTTGAATCTAGTTTGTTTACAAAATATCGGCCACGTGTTCGGCGATTTTACCTACTGTGACGTCACAGGAATATTGTCCATATGTTTTAGAAATATTTTAATCGTTTTTTTTTTTTTAATGAAACAGTCAAAGAGTCGTTCATTCGCAATTAAAGAGTTGTCCATTTGGAATTTGTATTTTCTGAATGGCAACAGTTTATGTTTGTTTTTATTTGGCATTGCGTTGTTTATAATCATGAAGTTACATAATTCTATTTATAGGTTCATGTTTATAATAGCCAGTGATCCGTTATATTTAATTAAACATTTAAACATTACAATTGAATAGTTTTTTAAGGTTTTAGAGGGAATAAATAACAATATGTGCGATACAAAGCATGTATGAAAATGATATGTATGTTTTCGTAAGTTAAATTGAACAAACGGGAAAAAAAAAAAAAAAAAAATGGCTTCCAAAAGTCTCTGTTTTGAAGCGGTGTAAACCGGAATCGTGAATGACAGATGAGGGTCATTATATATATTAATTATTATTATTATTATTAAATGAGTAATTCAAATCAGTAAAACTTTATTAAATTAACGAAAATAAATAAATCAACAAGTGCAAGCTTTCACACCTTTTTAGAAATTAATTTTAATTCAATAAACTAATTTAAAACTGCCAATGTAATTATTTGTTCTTAAAAGTATCACAAAAAATTCTTTATATTAGTAAAATGCATAGATTTAATATGCAACAGCTGAAATATCCCTAAAATATTGATTTCATCTTTTTTCTTATATATTTGTATCGTATTGCCATTTTTATCTATTTTTCGTATTTATTCTCACTATGGGAAATCTATTATGGGAAATTTGGGGGAAAACACAGAAATACAAAAATATGAGAAAGAAACTAGAAAACAGTACATTTCTCTCAGTGAAACAATTTCGTCAATACCTTAAAGTCACGATATAGTGAGGGAAAATTTATCAGTTTTATTATTTTCGTTTATTTCATTTTATTTATTTATTTATTTATTTTTAGTCTGAAAGACGTCACGAAAATTTCTGAAGTGAATAAGAAAAACTTCCGACATGAATTGTTGCTTTACTAAAAATATTCCTTCTTGAAAACGTCTAAAAAAACTGATGCTTTTAATATAGAAATACTGAAACTGAAATACAATAGTTAAAAGCACATAAAAATATAGGACTGCTGCGGGCTTGAAAATGGCCATTAGACATATAGTTGATCATAAGTATGTAAAAAGAAAAACAAAATATAGCATTTTCACAAATGTTTCGTTCGAAACATCTGTAAATTAACCTGATTAAATTCAAATAATAATTAATTAAAAAGCAGTTATTTCAGGTAAAAACAATAACATGGTTCTTCGTCAGGTAAATAAACTAGGTGCGAGTACATCAGTAAAGGGTTTTTTCGCTCTCTGGTTCTCGGAGGTGTAGGTTGTAATTGTGCTCGGCTGCTCCTGCGGACTTAGTTGTAGACGTGGCTCTTGTCGGCTACGTAAGGGTAGTGACTTATTTTGTTTTTCTGTTGTTTTTGGTTTCCCTAGGTAGCTCTCGGGTGAGTGCTTCTCTAATTATATATTATTTTTTCTCTTTTTGGTACTTCTTGTTTCTGTGGGCACTTCTAGGTTAAGTGCCCTTGGTCGACGTCGCCTAGTCGGCAGAGGTTTTTTTTTTTTTTTTTTTTTTTTCCTCCCCCTCTTTTCAAAATGCAGTCACAAATTAAAGTTAGTGATGCGAGCTCCAATGACCCTAACATATACATTAAAGAAATAATTAGTCCGGCGCTTCAACTCCAATATGCTTTTTCTAATGGTGCTACAAACGTATGTATGTTTCTGGACCCACTTTCGGGTGTGTTACCACGTAACAAACCTCAAGTTCTAAAATCTGAAATAGACAATAAACTCGGCGTTAACGCCCCATTGAATATAAAATTTACCAGAACAGGCAGACTTCTTATAGAAACGTCTGATGAAAAATGTACTCTCGCTGCAGCGGAAATAAACTCACTTATGAACATCCCAGTTCAGGTTAACGTACAGCAAGAATACATAACCTCCCGTTTCGCAGTCCATAACATTGACTCTAGTATTCCCCTCCAAGAGCTTAGCCAAGAAATTCAAAATTCGAATGATTTAAAAATTAAAGAGATGCGGCGCTTTACGAGGAAAGATCGTTCTGGGTCAGTTCAGTTATCAGAAACGGTACTGGTCACTATCTTTGGCACCATTCTTCCAAGAGAAGTAAAAATGTTTTATATGCTAGAAAGAATACGGCTTTTTTACGACAGGCCGCGGCAGTGTTTAAATTGCTGGCGATTTGACCACGCCACAGGTAAATGTAAATATGAAACTGTGTGCCGTAAATGTGGTGGGTCTCACTCCGCTAATATTTGTACCAGTGACACTCTCTCTTGCGTTAATTGCGAATCTGCCCACTTAGCTTCTGACCTCCAGTGCTCTGCCAGAGCCAAAAGAAATGGAATTTTTAAAACTCAAGACAGATAGCCATTTACCTATCACAGAAGCTCGAAGACGTTGTGCCAAAAATTCCCGTGCAAAAACTTTCGCTGCAGCTGTTTCCTCTGTTCCTGAAAAACTCGATAAATTTATTACTAAACAAGAGCTTACCCAAACCTTAGACTCCTTTTTTATACAGACTCAAGAGTTGATAGTGCAAGCTATGCAGCAACAAGCAGCCCTTTTTCTGCAAGCTATTCAGGGCTTAACCTCCTCGTTGACAACCGTCTCCACCGGAAATATTCAGGTCAAAACGGATAAACCTACTGGTAACAAATCCCAACAGTCTCCTCAGCTCATTAAAAATAAGCGCCGAAAACCCTCGTCTCCAGTTAACGAACTCCTTCCTTCTGCTTTTGTCAACAACTCCTCTGATGCTGAATTTTACCAAGATCCTGTTGTCAACCCTGCTGAGGAAGGTATGGAGGGGGATACTTAGTATTCCCTTCTTGGTTTCCTCGTTTCGCCCCTCTTTCGTTTTCCTTATGATTTCTTCCTTTTTCTTTTTTCCTTTTTTATGGCTCAAGGTGCGTCAGATTTTTCTACTAGTCTTGTTCAGTGGAACGCCAGGGGCATCCGGTCTAAAATTTTTTGGCTTAAGAGTTCTAGTTTCGCCAATGCTGATATTATGGTTATTCAGGAGACTTTTCTTTCCCCCTCGCAGGAGTTAATCCTCCCAGGTAAAACTGTCTATCGCCTTGATCGTGCTGGCAGGGGTGGGGGCTTGTTGTTCGCTGTGAATAGCAAGCTCTCTTCAGCTCGGATTCATACTGATTTCTCCGATCCGGACAGAGTTGAAGCTTTTGGTATTAGAGTTTGGCTTTCTAATCGTTGGCTTTCTATCATAAACTTATATTCTGCCCATGGCAACTTCCGAGATTCTTGGCTTCAAAATCTTGTAAAAGATCTTCATCCCCCCTTCCTAATTTTAGGGGATTTCAATCAAAAGAATGTGGCTTGGGGCAACTCCTGCAATTCTCCTGGTTCTGATGTGATAGCAAATTGGCTTTTCAACTGTAATGTTTTTCTGTTAAACTCTAGTAAGCCCACTCACATTAGTCCAAATGGGTCCATGTCGCTGATTGACTTGTCAATCTTCAGCCCAGAAATGTTTCGCAGAACTTATCTTGAGGTGCACCCCGATCCTTTTGACTCGGACCATTTCCCGATTGCCATTCACATTGATTTTCCCTCTAGTCCTGTCTACTGTAGGCGTTCGTGGACTAACTGGTCTGCCGTTGACAAGAATATGAATGATTGGCTTACAGATGAAGTCAACCCTACCGTTGTAGAGTTTGCACAGATCTTTCAGGCGTCTTCAAAAAAGAACTCTTTCCCTGTTAATATTAAACTGAATGATAATCCTCCCTGGTGGGATTCCCAGTGCGCTTGGCTGCTGGGTCAAAAACGAAAGTTCCTCCGTCTCTCAAAAGCCTACCTGAGTAGGGACCATTGGCTGCAGTACAAAAACTTTTCTGCTCAGCTTAAACTTTATATGAGAAAACAAGCTCGAGCTTATTGGAGCAACGTTTGCGCTAACGCCAATTCCGGCAGCATTTATAAAATTATCAAAGGGATCTCTAGGAGAGCCCCGGAGGCTGACTCGCAGTTCTGGATCAACCTCAATGGCGTCAATATTGCAGACCGCAGGAAGCAAGCTCAAGCCTTTGCTGAAAATTTCGGTAATCGGGAAATTCTTCCCGGGATTCCCTATGATCTCAGCAACTCAGGCATCCTCTGGAATAAGTCCTTTTCCTTAGAGGAATTAAATAATGCAATTAATGTTTCAAGAAACACAACTCCTGGTGAAGACGGAGTCACCGTCAGCAGACTAAAAGCTCTCAACCAGCAAAGTAGGGCGAATCTCCTTAATATGATAAACTGCATGTTTGAAAGCGGTTATGTCCCTGAAGGATGGAGATCTGCAATTATCTTGCCCATTTGGAAAGTTGGTAGACCCAAGCTCAATGTTGGTTCCTATCGTCCAATTGCCCTGACTTCGGTGTTGTGCAAGATAATGGAGAGAATGATCCTCAAACGTATGTTAGACTGGATTATGTCTAATCCGATCCTGAACGAGAGGCAGTTTGGCTTCCTTCCAAACAGCGACTGTTGCAAAGCTTTATGGGTTCTGGAGAGAGACATTCGACAGGCTAGGTGCCAAAATAATTATGTGTGTGCTGTTAAATTGGACATCCAGTCAGCATATGATTCTATCTGGAGAGATGCCCTCATTTACAAAATGGTCACCATTGGAATTGGAGGTAATGTGGCCTTGTGGATCGCCAACTGGATTAATAACAGGATCTTAAAAGTAAAATGGCGTGGTGTTGTTTCCAACTCTGTCGAATCCAATCGTGGTGTCCCCCAAGGCAGTGTCATTTCCCCTATTCTGTTTATGATCTACATGATAGATCTCTTTGAATGTATTGATTCTGGTGTCAAGATGGTCGTCTACGCGGATGACATAATACTTTACTACTCTGACACTTCAATGGAAAACGTTTGCCGTAAGCTCAATGAAACCCTACACAGGATCAATACTTGGTGTAACTATTGGCATTTAGAAGTCCGCCCAGACAAGTGCGCAGCTATTAATTTGTCACGTAAGAACGATACTTCGGACTCTTTTCTCTCTCTCAAAGGCGTTACCATCCCTTGGCAAGATTCCACGAAGATCTTAGGGGTTGTTTTTGAGAAAAATTTGACCTACAGGTTGCATATCCAGCAGGTGCAAAGGAAATGTCTTAAGCGCCTTAATTTTCTTAAAGATATCGCATCCCCTCGCTGGGGTGCGTCTTCCTGGCATTTGGTTCATATTGTCAACGCCATGATTCGTGGTACCATTGAGTATGCGTGTGTGATTTATCAAGCAGCATCTAAAACTGTGCTGAAGGCTCTGGACATTATATATAACGCTGCTCTAAGATTTGCCCTTGGTCTTCCAAAATGGACCCCCATTTACAAATTATATCGCGAAGCCAATCAAATTCCTCTGACATTTAGAAGAACCTATTTAGCTGACTGTTTTTATATTCGCTGCTCTAAGGCTGCAAGCTATAATCTCCTTTCTCCTGCTTCCTATTCAGCTGACTTCTCTTGGATTGTTAATGGCTCGATGTATTCCCACTCCATGCTCATTCAAAAGTTTTGGCCCTACGGAATTATCTCAGAGTACGTGGACATTATCGATAACAGTCTCCCTTTTCAAACCAAGGATCTCCCTCCCACCATTATCCAGCAATTATTTTATGCATATCTCGCAGAAAATTACGGGCATTACCAAATTATTGCAACAGACGCCTCTAAAGACATGGTCAAAACCTCCATTGCCGCCATTAATATTGCTACCCAACAAAAAAAAGCCCATATAATCCAGCATTTAAATTCAGTCTTTACTGCTGAAGTTTTAGCCATTAATCTGGCAGTTCAAAGTTTCGTGGAAAAGGATAACTATATCATAATTACCGACAGCAAGTCAGCTCTCGCAGCTCTCAAATCATCCAATCAGAAATCTCCTGCCTGTATCCTCTATCTCCACCATACCTTGCAGCAAGCTACACAGAGATCCAAAAAACTTATTTTAATGTGGGTTCCGGGACACGTTGGTATTCATGCCAATGAATGCGCCGACCAGCTGGCCAAATTCGGACCGTTTGCTATCTCAACGTATAGTGGTATTGCTCAAGAAGACCTCAAGAATCATCTCCACCGAACTCTCAAGTACAAATTCGAACAATGGTGGAATAATAGCAAATATGCAGAAAATTGCAATCACCTAGGGAAGCTTCACTATACCAATATTCATAATAGGAAGGAAGCAGTTTTGTTAGCTCGGTTTCGTACCGAAAGCCTCCCTACGGAATACAGGCTTTTTAAATGCAAGCTTAGGGACTCGCCCATGTGCTCATTTTGAGGGGCAGATTACGGAACTGAAAAGCACTACATTTTTAATTGTCGCGCCTGGGCCGACGAAAGAAGTTACCTGCTTAAAGAAATGAATATCGACAGTTCAAATACTCCAGAATGGTCCGAGTTTTGGGACCTACTAAGCTCCAACACTACGTTCTATCGGCTGTTCATCAGACTGCTTTTGCACAGTGGGCGGTTTTAAAGTTTTAAATTATCAACAGTAAGAAACTGAGTTGTTTGTTTCCTGCTTCCTGTAATATACTTTTTCTTTGGTTTATCCTGTTTCAGTACAACGAGTTTTTTTAATGTTTTGGATTCATATTTCATATCCCTTGCCTACTCTGGTTTTTTCTTTCCGTTTTTTGTTGGTGTGTTTTGCTGGCCAGCTAGAATTCTGCGTCGGCCGGGGATCAATTGAGGTAATGCCGGCACAAGCTGTAGCCTACACCTCAAAGCACAAGCAAAGCAAAGCAAACATCAGTAAAGCGTCAAAATGAACTTGCAAGTATTAAGAAGTTTAAAGTAACTTTTGAATGCGGTTTCTTCTGAAATATCTTTTGTTAAATTTCGGAGTAGTACTGCTATCTACTGAACAAAGAAAAAACAAAAGTTTAAAAATTGATTAAAACAAGGAAAAAATATTGAAAAGTTGTTGCATAAAGTTATGCTGCTAATATCCCAATGTTTGGTTTTAGTGCAAAAATAATGGACGTTAAATTGTTAATTGAACATCGGTATATTACTTTGTGAGTTAAAAATATCAATAATAATTTGTTACTAATAAAAATATATTTATTATATTATCCAAAATATAAAAAAAATTGACCACACTAATTATTAATATTATTACAAATAGCATGAGTTTTCTGGTTTAGTTCTCATAACCACTGAAAACGAAAAGTAAGTGAGGAAGTCATCCTCTCCGTGGAGGATCAAAATTATGATGACATATTCAACATATCAGTCCTAGACCGTAGTCAGTTGCCCATAGTGTAGCATCAGTACATCGTTAAATCACCCCCAAATCAACTCAAAACTGAAAACGAAAATATGACTTCATAAATATCACATGAACGCTTATTTTAAATGTGAGAGAATTTTAGTTCCCCATCATACTATATGTATGGGGAACTTAGGTAATCGTGAAAATTTTCGACCTCGGTTTTTTGAGTTTTTTATACGTTTTCAGGTGTGAGGAATCCGAAAATCACAAAATTTGTATGGTGTCTGTCTGTAAGGTGTCTGTTAGCGTGTCAGTCCGTCAGTGGGTCAGTCCGTTAGTGGGTCAGTCCGTTAGTGTGTTAGTCCGTTAGTTTGTTAGTCTGTTTACACGATATCTCACGAACAAATGATCAGAAAGATCAGATCAGTTTTAAAATATTACTTTCGATACTGGCAAGAACCTTATTCATTTGTAACATTCGAATTAAAAAACTTCGTAAGTTATGAGAAATTTACGATTTTCTTAACATGGGAGAATAGGACAAAAATTCACTTAAACGTGCATTAAATGGAAACTTTTTACTGTAAAAATGTCAGACCAGTTTTAAAATATCAGTTTTGATGCCGGAATGAACATCAGTAACTATAAATATGCTACTTTGAAAATTTCGCAAGTTATTGGAAATTTACGACTTTCTTAACATATCAGTATAGGGTAAAATTTCACATAAACTTCAATTTTGAGAGATATTTTCATCGTAAAGATATCAGATTACTTTTGAAATATTATTTAGAGCACTGGCTTGAATATTAATGACTATGAATTTTTCAATATAAAAATTTCGTAAGTTATTGGAAACTTACGAATTTCTTAACATGGCAGAATAGAGCAAAATTTCATATAAACGTCAATGTTGAGGGATATTTTCATCGTAAAGATGTCAAACCACTTTTTAATAATTATTTTGGATACTGGCATGAATATCATAGACTATGATTTTTCCAATTTAAAAAATTCGTAAGTTATTTGGAATTAACGATTTACTTAACATGTCAGAACAAGGCAAAATTGAGCATAAACATCCATTTTGAGGATCATAAATACATTAGACAACTTCAAAATTACATTTATGATATTTGTTTGAACATGATTGAATGCAAATATTCTAATAGGAAAATTTCGTAATTTATTCGTAATTTACGATTTTATCAACATAGCGAAATTGTAAATTTTTCATATAAATATGAATTTTGAGCATTATTGCATTGGAAATAGTAGCATGGAAACTAAACAACAGAATTGACCCTGATAAAATAAATTAATAGATTAGAATAAGATAAATATATCGAAGTGGACGGTGGATAGCCTATTAGGCGGGGATTTCATTCTGTCACTGTATCAAGCTTTGGTCAAATTCATTTCTTTTAACATGATTATAATATGTCTCCCAGTAGAAATTTATGAGAACATAAATATGATGGGGAACTGAGCAGAGTCCACCTATGCCAACTAGTTTTTTTTTTTTTAAGTGAAAACTTCTTTAGGCGCGTTG
Source organism: Salticus scenicus (assembly GCA_963930645.1). Taxonomy (NCBI): domain Eukaryota; kingdom Metazoa; phylum Arthropoda; class Arachnida; order Araneae; family Salticidae; genus Salticus; species Salticus scenicus. The sequence goes on along the minus strand of OZ005653.1, from coordinate 147,789,294 downwards.
AGCACTTTTGGGTGAACAAAAATCATTGAATTCCCGTCATCGTCAGCTAACGCTTTCCACTTGAAGTGAAAACTTTTGGGTGAACAAAAATCATTGAGTTCGCGTCATCGTCAGCAAACGCTTTCCATCCTTGTATGATACAAATAATGTATCATACAATTAACTTGCTAATGTGAAGTGTTAATAATTATATACTGTATATTGTTTTAAATCTGGTGCGGCTCTACACGACTTCTCTCATCTCCGGGCACTGTCTCTATTTCAGTTAGACCTCACAAAAACCGTGAGAAAGCCCAAAGCTGCCATTTTTCTCACGTTTTTACAATCTGGTGCGGCTCTACACGACTTCTCTCATCTCCAGACTCTGTCTCTATTGCAGTTAGCGCATTAAATAAAATTGTAATATAATTTTTGTAGTAGTGGTTTATATTAATGAATAAAAACACACTTCATTTAAAAGTATTTCCTACGCAATAAAATATTTCCTGACGATTCAAGAAATACACACGTAATTGTTCACGTTTTCACTTCTGTCGGCACTCCCGAAGTGCAACTTTTTTTTTTTTTTTCTTGATGAAAGATTATGCTTACTTGTTTCGAGACCAAAACAGTTACTACTTATATTTGCGGTTTGCGATGTAGCTTACTTTTTAACGTGTTTTTATTTATTTATTTTATTTTATTTATAGTCAGTTCAATTAATTTATATTCTGTATGGTTCTATACTGTGAAAATAAATAAACGTAGACAGACAGACCTACTCTCATAATGGACAGATTGTTATTAAGATATATCAAACCGACAAATCCTTTGAAAACAGGAAGTCTAAAATTTGCACGAATCCAATAACTTTTTATTGTATATTTATAAGGAAGTAAAAAAATAATTACAAACAAATCTGCATGAAATGTTTTCTTTTAAATAAGTTGTTGAAAAAAAATTTATTGGCAAAAAACTGTTAAAATCCTTTTCAGAATTTTAATAATACTGATTGCAATAACAAAAATGAACGAGTGTTTTACTTTAATTAAATTCTAATTTAGCTTAATTATTTACATAATGTTACGAGAGAAAAAAATAATTGAATTAAGGAAAAAAGCGAAAATCACTTTATTCACCAAATCTAATAGTAGATTTTTTTTCTCTTTTGTAACAAGAAGTTAACTGGAGGCTAACCTTTAATGGGTTTTATAAATAAACTGAATAAAAAAATTCATTAGAGCAGTAACTAACTTTTTTTTTCCAGTGATTAGATACGCTCTAATTGAAAATATTGAATGAAAAGAAACTGCTTTAAATTTAGGAAATTTATATAACACAAAATTTACTAAATTATTTACTAAATTACTTCGTTTTCCAATTTATTTTCTTTAAAATAAAATCTTAAATAATAGAGTTTATAAAACTAAGGTAAAGTGGCCTAATTTCATCCCCAAGTCACTTTTAGGTCCTTTAAAGCTGTAATTTTCTCTAAAAACGTACCAGATTAGGATTTTACATTCATTAACTATCCACAAACATCTAAACCTAGCCAATCTGGTTACAAAAACATTTTTACTGAGTCTAAAAACTGTGTTTCAAAAAATGCCTATACTTTGCAAAAATGAAATGTTTTGAAAAATTCGCCCCTTTTAAAAATTTAATAAAATGAGGCTTTTCTTATAAATCAAAATTTATTTCAAAATGAATAAAAATACAAAGCATTGTAGTAATCAGTTGAAGAATAACTGAAAGAAATATTGGGCATTTAAACATAAGGAACATATATATACATGTTTGGCTTCTGAATAATTTTCGTGCAACCAAATGCAGCCCTGAATGAACTGGACACATTTTCTCCGTGTTCATCATCAGAGATATGGTTTAAGCGTATAGGGCACATTACATCATCATTAAGACTCCTATATCTATGTAGGAGTTCTAATCATCATCGTTATCAATATCGCTTGTATCACCATAAGGAGTGCTAACTGAAAAATCACTTTCGTCATCTGAGTCGTTGGGTAGGTCACATTTGAATTTTTTAGATGGCGTATTCTTTCCTTTCACTTGGAAGTGACGGATGCCAGAAATTGCTTTTTAGCTGAGCGTCTTCTTTACCTAAGAGCCCCTTTTAATAAAATGAGGCTTTACTTATAAATCAAAATTTATTTCAAAATGAATAAAAATACAAAGCATTGTAGTAATCAGTTGAAGAATAACTGAAAGAAATATTGGGCATTTAGACATAAGAAACATATATATATGCTTGGCTTCTGAGTATTTTTCGTGCAACCAAATGCAGCCCTGAATGAACTGGACACATTTTCTCCATGTTTATCATCAGAGAAACTGTTTAAGCGTATAGGGCACATTACATCATCATCGTTATCAATATCGCTTGTATCACCATAAGGAGTGCTAACTGAAAAATCACTTTCGTCATCTGAGTCGTTGGGTAGGTCATATTTGAGTTTTTTAGATGGCGTATTCTTTCCTTTCACTTGGAAGTGGCGGATGCCAGATATTGCTTTTCAGCTGAGCGTCTTCTTTACCTAAGAGTCTTCACTTTTTCCTACGCGGAAACCCAGTGATCAATATTGCTGAATCTCCTTTTGTTAGAATTCGATGGTGTGATCACTGGCCCTTCCCTGATGTCTTTAGAGCTGATGGCAGCAGGAATTTGCTGAACATAGCCACTTGATGATGACTGATCAGTTATCATGAAATTTTTACTCGGTGGAGAGGGATCCGAGGAAGGAGGTGTGACGAAATCGGCACCACGCTACTTCCCTTCCTATCATGGCGAAGTTTCAACTGAACGTCCGAAGACACGTTGTATGGTACTATTAGCATCTTACCAACATAGAATACATGCAATGTATAAGAAAGTAGGGTTTACCGTATACTAAAAAACGTTGTACAAAAGATATAAAAAGAACTCACATCTTCTAAAAACGGGAAATCCAACGTATATAATAGATGTGTGTGTCTCGGCAAACGAAACTACTAACACGTTATATCTTTACTCCCATTTCTTCCGCCATGACAGGTGGTGCCACTCAAGGATGAGCACAGAGAAGTAAAGGGGAGCGAAATTAAGCCACTTTACCTATCTAGTTTATATTTATGTATTTTTCCTGTGTTAGTGTATTATCCAGACATTAAGTAATATGAAAAAGAGAAATCTCATAAAATCTTCAAAAAATAAATAACAGCTCTTTAAATAAAACTAGTATCACCCAGTTGTCGAAATTCGACCACTTTTTGCAAAGCAAAGTAAAACAATTGCCTTCTCATAAACGGAATTAAACTGCAGTACAGCAGCTACACTTGTCGGCCGAAATGTACCAAAATTAAAACAGCATAGTTTTATATAATATCCATCATATACACCCTGTTTGGTTTGGTGCGTTAATGCAATACAGAAGTTGAGATAAAGCTCATCGAACTGAATTCAAGAAATCTCAAATTGTGTAACTTCATCGAAAACCGGAAATCTAAAACTTTCTCAATCTTATAGTTTCTTCTTATAAATGCAGAAGATAGAATAATATAAATCCACTTTTTTAAAAATAAGTAATTTCAATTACTTCAAATGCAAAAAAAAAAAAAAAAAAAAAAGAAAAAAAAAATCTCAAAACGTGTAAAATCATCGAAAACCGGAAATCAAAATTATTTTCCGTATCTTATACTTTCTTTTTATACATGCAGAAAATATACTAATAAATCCACTTTTTTAAAAATAAATAGTCATTTTCAGTTAATTGAAATGCATTATGTTTGAGTTTAAAAATATATCTTCAAATTAGAGCTGACGTAAATCACACAAAAAAAAGAAGGAGAAAAGAAAGAAAGAAAAAGAGAAATACAGAAGTTGAGATAAAGCTGTTTGAATTGAATTCAGGAAGTCTCAAAACGTGTAACTTCATCAAAAACTGGAAATCTAATTTTTCTCAATCTTTTACTTTCTTCTTATATATGCAGAAGACAGAATAATAAATCCACTCTTTTAAAAATAAGTAGTCAATTTTAGTTAGTTAAAATGCAAGGAAATCTCAAAACGTGTAAATTCATCAAAAACCGGAAATCAAAAGTTCTTCCGAATCTTATATTTTTTCTTATATATGCAGAAGATATAGTAAAAAATTCATTATTATTATTTTTTTTTTTAAATAAGTTGTCAATTTGAGTTAATTAAAATACATTTTGTTTTAGTTTAAAAATATGTCTTCAAATTAGAGTTGGTGTAAATCACACACACACACACAAAAAAAAAAAAAAAAAAAAAAAGAAAAAAAAAAAGAAAGAAAGAAAGAAAGAAAGAAAAAAGAAAGAAGGAAAGAGAGAAAGAAACTAGATCTCAAATAAATTAGGAAAAAAAAAACTTAGAACTTTCATAAATCGAATCCTTTTTTAATTTGCATATATGTTCAATAGTCTCGGTCAACTTTCTATCTACCACATTCATTCACTCAAATTTTTACCACTCTAATGACTGTTGTCTTTTAGAATGAAAAATCTCTAGTCGAGAGTATAGTGATGCGGCATATATACTGTGTCTATGGTTTTATTTGAGTTTTAAGAAATTGCCAGATTTAACAAATTTCTTCTTTAAGAATTCAATACAAAATAATACATATATAAAATGAAAAAGTGCATAAAAAATAAAAAGTGTTTTTAAATACCTTCTTGACATCGCAAGAAAATAATTTTTGTATTCTGTAAACCTGGCTAATCATACCATTTGAATGATACCACTTTCTATCCTCTACTGCCATAATTAATAAGTTGAAATTGTGCCACACATTTTATGTTTGCATATTAATCTATAGTCTAGTATCGCCCAGTGGTCGAAACTCAACCACTTTTTTGCAAAGAAAAGCAAAGCAAAGTAATTGACATTTCTTAAACGGAATTAAATTGCAACACAGCAGCGCCACTTGTCGGCCGATATGCACCCAAATTAAAACAACATAGTTTTACATAATATTTATATCATATATCATGTTTGGTGCATTTATACACTACAGAAGTTGAGATATAGCCTTGACTTAAGTGAGGTGAATCACAATATTTCACTAATACATCATACACACACAGTTAATTAGTCATATTCACAAAATTTCACTAATACATCATACACACACAGATAATTAGTCATTTTCTAGAAATGACCGAATCATGTTTAGGACATCTCAAAGCATGTAATTTCATCGAAAACCGTAAAGTGAAAAAAAATTCTAATCCTATACTTTCTTCATATATATGCAGAAGATAACGTAATAAATTCTCTTATTTAAAAAAAAAATAGTCAATTTCAGTCAGTTGAAATGTATTATGTCTTACCTAAAAACTGTGTCTTCAAATTAGAGCTGACGTAAATCACTCACACATACACACACACACACACACAAAAAAAAAAAAAAAAAAAAAGAGAAATTAAATTATATCATAAATAAATTTAAAAAAAAAAGAATAGAACTTCATAAATCAAATCCTTTTTAATTTGCGTATATGTTCAATAGTATAAAACTTCGATCTAACACTGACTCGCTCATAATCGTTTTTATCACTCTAATGGCCGTTACCTCTTACAATGAAAAGTTTGTAGTCGATAGTTTAAGAGTGCTACATCTATACAAATTACTGTGCCCATGGTTTTTATTTGAATTTTAAATAATTACCAGATTTAATAACTTTCTTCTTTAGGAATTCTTTATTACAAAAGAATATGTATATAAAAGGAAAAAAAAAAAGGAGTAAAAAATAAAAGTGTTTTAAATTACCTTCTTGATATCATAAGAAAGTAATTTTTATATTCTGCAAATCTGGTTAATCATAGTTTTCGAGTGATACCACTTTCAACCCTCTACTCCCACAATTATTATGTTAAAAGTGTACCACACAAATTTCCTGTTTGCCTATTAATATATATATACCCCTACTTAAATTAAAATGTAAAAGTAACATATTTGGCAATCAACATCAAAAGTTCAAAGATAAAACTAAGTAAAAAAAATTAATTAAAATTTTGAGGTAACAAAAATTTTATTTTTAGCAAGCGGTCTTCTTTTCTCTTCTTTCAAATGTCTGTTAAAGGATTTTTCATGTTTATTCAAAGTATTCATAGAAACGACTCTTTTTTGCTATCGGAAAGAAATAGTATTATCGTTCTAATAAGTCTGTTTTTCACGGATTTTAATTAGATGCCAAATACCTACTATATTTATTTAAAAAAAAAAAAAAAAAAAAAAATCCTCGATTTTTTTTTTTTTTTTTCTCTTAAAAGCCAGACAAAAATCTGAAAAACTTATTTTGGTAGATATTTAAATTAATTCCATATGGCTACAAACTTTGCATTCATCCACCAGTTAAGTTCCTCCAAGTTTGTATTTAAAAACGTAATTTTCACTTAATTAATGTAATTGTTCTATATAATTTAATATAACAGTTATCGTTAACTCTATATAGATATACAAAAAAAAACATATATAAAGGAAAACACTGATTTTTCAATATAAAGTATAAAGTTGCGCTCCTTATAACGGTTATTGCATAGATTTCGTATTTTTTTTTTTCAGATTTTTTCCATTTTAATTTTAATACTTTTTTTAAAAAACTTGTTGCGAAAAAAAAGAAAATATTTCTTAATGTCAATAAAATAGGTATCTTGGCCTTATAAATATTTTAGGCATGAAAGTATTAAGTAATATTTTGATCTTTAATATAAGGATTAAAACAATTAATTACACACCACCCACAAATCGTTTTACAATTTGCATCGCCTTTTTCAATAAGCTCTACAACCGAAAAATATTTTGAGGAATATTTATTTAATTTAATTTATTTTATTTATTTTTTATATTTTTCAATTTACATTACAGATAAACAATCAACTGATACATGTTTCGAGTTCAAACTAATTGCCGAAACGTCAGTGGAGGCCCACTGTTGAGACTCAAAACGGTTTTGGGCTGTGTCTGTCTGTCGCGCGATAGCGGCAGCAAAAATAGCGCTATTGACTTGAAATTTGGTACACATGTTCATGAGCCCCACGAAATCAGCTGTATAGTTTTTGGTATGTATTCCATTTGTAGTTCGTATACAGGGACACGCCAAAGTTTTTTTTATCATTACGGCCTATGGGAGAAATTTGTATGTATCACGATAGCGGCCACAAAAATCACGCTATTGACTTGAAATTTGGAACGCATGTTCATGTGCCCCACGAAATCAGCTGTATAGTTTTGGGTGTGTATTCCATTTGTAATTCGTGTACAGGGAAACGCCAAATTTTTTCTTATCATTACGGCCTATGGGAGGAATTTGTATGTACCGCGATAGCGGCCACAAAAATCACGCTATTGACTTGCAATTTGGTACACATGTTCATGGGCCCAACGGAATCATCTGTATAGTTTTAGGTGTGTATTCCATTTGTAGTTCGAGTACAGAGACACGCCAAAGATTTTCTATCATTACGGCCTATGGGAAGAATCTGTATGTACCGCGATAGCCACCGAAAAAATCAAGGTATTGACTTCCAATTTTTGCCGAAACGTGAATGGAGGCCCTCTGTTGAAACTCAAAAGGATTTTGGGTTCCGTCTGTCTGTCTGTCTGTCGTGCGATAGCGGCCACAAAAATCACGTTATTGACTTGAAATTTTGTACATATGTTCATGATCCCCACGAAATTAGCTGTATAGTTTTGGTTGTGCATTCCATTTGTAGTTCGTGTACAGGGACACGCCAAAGATTTTCTATCATTACGGCCTATGGGAAGAATCTGTATGTACCGCGATAGCCACCGCAAAAATCAAGCTATTGACTTGCAATTTGGTACACATATTCATGAGCCCAACGGAATTAGCTGTATGGTGTTAGGTGTGTATTCCATTTGTCGTTCGTGTACAGGGACACGCCAAAGTTTTTCTTGTCTTTACGGTCTATGGAAAGAATTTTTATGCACCGCAATAGCGGCCGCAAAATTCCTTCGATTGACTTGCAAATTGGCGCACGCGTTCCAGCTTTGCATATAAGCAGCAGTATAATTTTTATTTCTATATTTTTTTATAAACTGTGTACAGGGACACGCCAAAACCCTTAACATTACGGCGTTTGGGGTGAATTTCGTTTAAACGCATTTTAATATCATTACTTTGCAATGAAGAAAATGAAACTAGCGTACGTGAGTAAGATGCTTAAACTTATGTTGTTTGAAGAAAATGCTTAAGCTTTCTAATTAATGTACAGGATCTTACAAAAGTGTTCTTACAATGCCACGTAGTCATCCAAACGATGATACATTTGGAACAATTATTAATTTTAAACGCAAAACAAGCTGAATAGTTTTTTCTGGTGTATACAATGTTTATGGTTCGTTTACAAAGACACACGAAAGATTTTCGTAACATTAGAGCCTATGGTCAAATTTTTAATTTAAGCGCGCACTTATGCTGAAATGAACTTTATAAAATTAACATACATTATAAAGATGCTTAAAATTATGTTTACTCTTAAAAAAGGTTATGTATAGACTAAATAATTTATGGGACCACACAAAGTAATTCCGAGTATGTAATGTAATCATCCAAATTATGTCAAATTAGTTTGAAAAATTCATGAGTTATAATTAATTAGGTTTAATCTTATTATTGGCGTTTATAATGACTGTGGCTACTTTTCCGGGATACATAAAGGAATTTCATACTATTACGGTCTATAGTCGGTATTTCTTAAAAGTGTATTTTAACATGGTTACATCCCCATCAAATATAATGAAATTTTATTAGAATTTTAAAAGCATGTTTTCCTGTTGAAAATTGTGGGCAGAGAATTGATAATTAGTTTAAAGGTTATGCAAAATATTTCCGATATGCTATGTAATTGTTTTTGTTTGAAATTTGATAGTTATGAAATTTGGTATTTATGAATTTCAGGGAAATAATACAAGACCGTCGTTTATTAAGAATATACATTGTTTCTTACTTGGGGGTTCGTAATTTGTCCGAGAATGAAAGGCGAAACTTGCAAAAATTCAGTGATTTATTCACAGAAAGTTTTAGAAAAATACAGGTCTATAAACCAAGTATCAGCTTCAATTCAACCAGTAAACATAGCTTAAACAACAGCCGTTAACAGCAAAACAACATTAAAAACTGTTTATCAATCTCATTCAAAGAGGCTCAAAGCAAAGCAAGCATTTGACGAAACTGACACAGATCTGAGATTGGCCGTCTTGGCTAAAAAAATGCTCCTTTTATACTATTCTATCGAACACAGACTGTTCTGGAAAATTCTCGTATCTCATCAGCCAATGAGATTAGAGCTTCCATATTTGGTATATCCCTAATAAGGATTTTTCTCGCCAAGGTCGCTAAAAAATCGCCAAGGAGGGAAACAGTCGCCAAATTTGGCGCCAAATCCATTTCTTCCCTTATTGGAGCTTTTTAATACGTTTTTTAAAGGAAAATTAGGCTATTTTAACGCTAAAACGACTAGAAATGCACAAAATTAGCATTTTATCGACTTTCTAAGCCTCTTTGAAAGAATTTATACAAAAATAAATGCAATTATTCACAATTCCGTAACACTTTATATCATATAGAAATAGGTATAGAAAGAGAGATAAAGCAGGGGGTTGAGGGGGGCTGCCGCCCCCCTCAGGAATGTATCTGATTATGGTAATAAGACGATCGAATCAATATATACTTATGTATATAATAAGAAATAAATAAAAATGACCTATTGAATAATGTCTCATGCAAATAGGACGTTGAGGCTCCTGATCTGCAGATCAACTAGTTAGGTATGGTATTGATAAGACGAAAAAGAATAGTAAAAAGTACGCATGAACAGCAATGTTTTTTGTGGTTTGCAATATGGCTTGCATTTTTTAGGACATTTTTTTCCCCCAGTCAGTTTGATTAATTTATATTATATACATACTATGAAAATAAATTAGAACATACTTATTATCATAATGTCATCCGATTCCTCTTTATGTATTTATTTTTTTCAAATTATTATTATTTTTATTATTATAAAAAATCTTCATTTTAATTTTATTCAACAAATAAAATTTTATTTCTACACAATATACATACATATATATATATATATATATATAGTTTTACTATTCTTATAATGTTATATTGAAGTTTTTGTTAAAGTATTAATGATAAAACTTTGGAAAATAGTATCGGAAAATAGTAAAAGTTTTGATTTGGAAAACAAGTTTCTCACAACTTAATGGGTATAAATTACTTTCTCTCTGCATGTAATTGCAGGTCTTCAAAGATTGTGTCTGAATAACGAAATGGAATTCCTCTCTAAATTCTGGTTACACCACTTTCAGCGTTAGCTTTTTTTTTTTTTTTTAACTATTTTTTCTTTCAAACAAAATTTAAGTTAGTGTAATAACAAAAAGCAATCTTTATGTTTATCTTTACTTAGAAAAGAACCTACAAGAAATTTCATTATTTTCTTCTTTCTATGTTCTCACTATGTATTCTCCTAATTTATACCAAAGAAAAATTCTAAACAAAATTTATAGCTAATGTCGAAAAAAAAAAATGATTAAATAGTCACAAATAGACCTCATGAATAAAAGTTTATTCCTTTCTAAATTTATAATTTGAAAATTTAATTTTCCGAAATTTTACAAGTATTTGGTGTGGTATTTGTTTAAAAATAATTTTAATTCTTTGGCTACATTTTAATTCGTTATTTCATTTTACAAAACAGTTGGTTTTAAAATTGGTAAATCATTGTAATCATGGTATAAATTAAAAGATATAAATTTGAAATACATATGTGTGTCAGTGTATATTTATCGCAATGAAGCTAATTAAAATTTAAAATAGATGAGAAACTTTTTTATTTCCATATTTTAAAAATTAGGCATACCTTGAAAAATAATTTAAAATAATTTTACTAGTTTCAAAACTAAGGAAATTTTCTATTTGAACTACTTTAAACTAACTATTTTAAACTGAATAAATAAAATTTCTTAACGCACTGTAAAAACGAAATTTACACGTTCAGTTTCAAAACTACTTTTCTTGTTATAGCATTCTTAATCAAAGTAAGACTTTATCTATTTTTTTCTCCGAAAGTATTAGCAATTTTGACTAAATGTACATCACAGAGATATTATGTTATATAGAAATTAAAACTACACCTCATATAGCGAAATTTTGTTTTACAAAAATATCTTGTGAGGTTTGCATTCATGCAAACTCCATCTTAATTAATTACTTAGATAACTAAATGGGTAAGTAAAGAGAGCACGAGACTTGAATATACTTAAATAAGACTTTTATTTGAACAGATTAATGGGAGGGCGGTCTAGCAATCAAGATAGCTCAGTCAGCGTATTTAATTACTTTATGAAAATATATGTATCAGAATTTAAATTAGATAATTCTAAATATCTCACCCAGCAACAGTCGAAGGCGTAGAGACGGATCCACTCTTTAACTCCGCTACTGTGACTTCACTGTGGATCACCGGATTCCCGTCTGATCCAACTTTACGTTTACGAATGCTAGTAGATACGCACACCAGCACTCATCACTACTTAATCTTCACACAACTAAATCTCCACTACTTCACACCTCAATACTTGCCAAAACAAGAATCTTTACAATCTACACCCCAATCTCTTACTATCCACTCCTAATCTACTGAAACCATCTCCATCTTATACTACTTCCTAATAACTTCCTTTCTCTTCATTTCAATCAAGCTTTCAAAATCACTCCCAATTCATCTAACTCTCCGAACCTAATTAATTCGTTGCAGCACCATGTCGACACGAAACTAATCCGACCAAGACTTTCGCCGAGTCACTGGCGACGAAGTGATTTAACCGTCCCAACTTTATACTTTGCTGGATCCAGCTTAATTTCAAACAACTGTGGAGACGTTCTGTAGTCTCAACCTCACAGTCCCCCTCGAAGAAAAATAAATTTAGTCGGGAAAATCCCCAACCTGGTTTTACCGAGTAATTTTAAACACCTTAATTCCACATCTAATTATAATCTCACATCTCGGAAGTGTGAGTGATGCCGTCACTTAAATTTTAACCGGGTGAGAGTAACTTAAAAAAAATTTTAGTTAAATCCCTGAGAGAAAAAATTGGGAACTCAAAAAAAAAAAAAAAAAAAAAAAAAAAATTTAACTTTTAAATTAATGGAGCTCTTTTACCCCCAGAAACTCCGGGACCCTGACTGAGCTAACACCAGAATTACAATAGGATTAACAAACGTCTTCCTGTCACCTCAGGAAGGCAAAATCTTAATTTTAAACTTGAGCTTGGTGTTACAAAGCAAGTCGCTTTACAATGCGACATTAGAGTTTAACAGAAAATTTAAAAGTTCAGTAGGAAAAAAATTTATGCTTCACAGAAAGGTCTTTATTGAAAAAAATAGTCCTTGCAGTGACTTGGATAAGAATTGTAGAATCAAACCAGCACAGGAGATGACTAAACGAAGGTCAGCATTAATTAGCTTCAGACCTCAAAATAAGCTTTCTAGGAAAAACAGCGACAAGGAATGCAGATTGAAGACCAGTTCGTTCAGAAGCTATAGGGTTTAAGATTGTAGATAACGACCTGGGACATCAGAAAAAAACAGGTTTTCCATATCCGGTTAAAAGGAGATGGAGGCTTTAGACTTCAGATTATGAGGTTTCGGACATCAGATTAGATCGAAAGAACTGGCCATTTGGAGAGTTTCTAAAATGAAAAACTTGTACAGTATAAAGGAATATACGAAGTTAAACTGCATCTTGCAGACAGATAATCGAGACAGTTTGTCTCTAAAGACATACAAATAGTTTATATGCAATAATTATTCCCATCCTGGGCTATAGCATGACGGAAGACGAAAAACTAAGTTGTTAGTGTTTTTATAGTTAAAAGTTAAGCACGATTGATGCTTATAGCCAAAAAAAAAATTTCCCCACTTTAAATTATATATACAGAGAAACTTTTAGGATATATACAAAAGTTTACAATTACGCATTTTTATTTTATATATACAAATACAATATGTACAGAAATACGAAAAGGGGGGAATTTTTACAAAGGGTTAAAAAAAAACATTTTACGTTACCCACTCTGCAAGTGATGGCTAAAAGGTAATAGAACTTAATACATACATAAAATAGATATTTAAGAGAGAACAAAAATGCTGACATCGAAGCTCAAGCAGGAATTTCAATGTGAAAGTTCATTCACTAATTTAAATTTTGCACTTTTAGCTAGAGAAAGTCCATTGCTTTCATAACAATTCTAAAATTTAAAGCCCCAAAAAGGCTTCAAAGTACGTCAAACATTTTGTGCAGCTCCGACAGAAATACACTTGTGAATAGAAAAAAAATAAAGAACGGTATCACGTGATTTCAGTTTGCAGCTGTAACATCAGTAAGGTTAGAGGTCTTGGTGAAGCTGCTGTCAGCTAGGCCCCATGGTTGAAGACTTTCAGACCGGCGTCTAGGGTTATCCCAAAACGCTCTGACAAACGCTTGTTCGGCAGGTGAGTCATATGGAGGAGCCTGTTGTCGGAGTCTGGTTTGACGCTAGGTGTTTGTTGTATTGGTGCTGCGGAGAGAACTCGTCCGTGCGGACCGAGTCAGGAGTTACCAAAAATTTGTCCATGTGGCGTCCGCTAGCTGAGGAAGAGGGTGGAGGTCTTTTTGAAACCCTTGCCTTTCTCTTAGGTCGGAAAGAGTCGGTATGCACTGAATCAGGAACTGCCAGTAGCTTATGTGGTGGATGTGTTCCAGAAGAATTTGAGGACGTGGATTGAGGGCGTTTTAAAAACTTGTTCCAGCCTTTCTTTCAGCGGTATAAAAGAACTATTAGAAAAAGAATAGTCGCGTTTGCGACCAGTTTGCCTAGGAAATTTCACATTTGAAAAGTTTGATGACCCCGTACGAGCTCGCTTTTGTGCGACGGGTCTGCTAACACTAGATTGATCAGTGGAAGGGCCATGAACAGATTGTTCGGGTGTTGTAGGAGTAGGTAGTTTATCAGCCGTAAAAAAATCAGGAGCACACTAGGCTGGGAGGTGAGGTTTGGCGTAAAGACGGACTGTTCGTCATAAGGGTTTGAACCCGGCACGCTATCACTATCAAGAGTTTCAGCATACGGTTGAGTCCGCTCTTTAAATGTTCGTATCTGATCAATATTAATAGTGGTGGGGGTGCCATTAAAGTCAATGGTCAGATTATTATTCTCTACCTTTAAAACAGAGAAAGGCCCAAAGAATTTTGGCCCAAATTTAGCTACTTTAGCACCTTTCTTTGAGCTAAGAAAATGTGATTCTAGGAGTATTTTATCTCACTTTTACTTCTAAAATTCTACGCTTTAAGTTATAATATTAAGCTTGCTGCTCTTGAGTTTTTTTCAAATTTCTCTGAACTTCTGGTACCAATTCTTCAATATTTTGCATAATAAATTGAGATGCATCTTGCTGTACTAATACCAGTTTTTGAAAGGGGGGTCAGAATCTTTCTGCCCAAAAAATTCTGCCCAGCGGGAGTTTTTCCTGTTGTATCACTAACCGCTGTACGAATCGCATAGCCAAAATGATAGAGAAACTGATCCCAATTTTCATGATTTTGACCAATGAACGTCGCAATCATATTAATTAAAGTTCTATTAACACGTTAAGCCTGATTAGCTTGCGGCCGATATGGAACCCTAAACACGTGTTTAATTTCGATTTTGTCGCAAAGCGCCTTAAAGACGTTACTTATAAATTGAGATGGTCCGTTACAATTTGAAGGGGGGCCGCGTAACGAGAAATATAACTATTAAAGAAGGCAGTGGCCACTGCTTGTGCCGAAGCTTTACGTAAAGGCACAAATTCAACCCATTTACTAAAATAATCCACCATAACTAACACATAACGAAATCTATTAGGTTTAGAGAGGGGGTAAGGACCGATTAAGTCGAGTCCAAGAATTTGATTTGGAAAATCAACTTTAATAGGAATTAATTTACCGGCCGGCTTTATATTTTTATAATTATATTGCTGCCACAAGCGACAACTCGAAACATATACATTAACAAACTTCCTCATTTTAGGAAAGTAACAGGCATCCTTGAGCTTTTTATAAGTTTTCCTAATGCCAAGGTTCCCCGAAATTGGAGAGTCGTGAAACTCAGATAGGATGGCTTGACGAAGAGATTGGGGAATTACAACTCGTAATTCGCCATAAGATGATAATAATTCTGAATATAAAAGCAAGCCATCGATTAAAGAAAAAGATTGGGGCTAGTTTAAGGCAATGGCTGATTCAATTATTGAAACTGACTCAGGATCTTCTAAATACTTAACAGATTAATCCAAATTCGGGATCATTTTTCTGTTCTTGCATTAATTGATCTCTCGAATTTAACACAGATGCTTGCATAAGCGCTAAAGTTACTTTTTCCTTATCATATACAAAATTATGGTTTAAAGTAGTTACTAGAGTTGTAGAAGCACATTGGTTTAATTGTTCACTTGCAATTTCTTTTACACGAGTTTCAGGTACATTTGATAATATTTCGGATTTAACCGGTTCAGCATGTAAATGCGAATTATGAATATATGAAGCTTTAACAGTAGAATTTAACTGAACATTCTTTTCATTTAAAACAATTGATAGGTATAGATTTACACAATTACATTCAATCGTATTTTATTGAATTGGAGTAGTACTTGAAAGAACATCAGCTACGATATTGGTAGAACCAGGGCGGTGTTCAATGTTCATATTAAAGTTAGATAACTTAAGAGTCCATCGAATCATGCGAGGGGAGAGATTCTTTCCCGTTGTTAACCGAGTTAATGCCGCATGGTCCGTAACATCTGTTACTGGGAGGTGCGTAAAATATAAACGAAATTTTTGCAATCCCCAAAGCACTGCTAAATATTTACGTTCAGTTACTGGGTAATTTCTTTCTGCAGTGTTAAGCGTTCGGGACGCATATGCTGTTGGGCGGCCTTCTTGGCTTAAAACGGCACCAGTGCCGTAGGAAGAAGCATCAGTTGCTACTTGAAATTTTATATTATAATTAGGATGAGCTAGTACAGAGGGAGCGCTAAATATAGTTTTTAACTTATCAAAGGCTTCTTGTGCTTCATTTGACCAGTTAAATTTAATTCTTTTCCTTTTGAGTTTAAAGAGGGGCTCGCATATGTGAGCAAAATTAGGTATAAATATGCCATACCAGGCACACATGCCTAGAAATCTAGAAACTTGTTTGGAAATTGTAGGGGGGGGCATGTTTAAAATTGGCTGAACTTTTTCATCATCTACAGAAATACCAGCAGGCGTTAATTTGACGCCTAGATAGTTAATTTCCTGACGTGCAAAATGACACTTAGAAGAATTTAAAGTTAATCTTGCATTTTGCAGTAGACTAAAGAGAGTTTTTAAATGATTTATATGCTCATTGTAAGATGAGGACGTGATTATTATATCATCGAGATAAACATGTACAAATTTATTCAAAACAGGTTTAAGTATAGTTTCCATCGCTTTTTGGAAAGTTGTAACTCCCCCTGAACATCCGAAAGTCATTCGTTTAAAACCAAACGTGCCGTGTTTAGTAATGCTGTTATTGATATATCAGCGGGTTTCATGACAATTTGGAAATAACCCGATGTCAGATCGAGAGTAGACATAAAATTGGTCGTTGTAATATGTGCTAACAAATTATCAATTATAGGCAAGTGATACTGAGGATATTGTGTAATAGAGTTGAGCTTACGATAATCTATTGAAAATCTCCATGCCTCAGGATCGGTAATAGGTTTACCATTTTTCTTACGACAAAACACAACAGGAGATGCGTAAGGAGAAGTTACAGGCTTAATAATATCGTTTTTTAACATTTTGTCAATATGCCAATTTATAATATCTTGCTTGGCCTGATCATAACGATAAGGTTTACTAAAGACTGGTTTATTAGTTCCAGTGTCAATTTCATGGCAAATAACATGAGTTAACCTAGGTGTATCAGAAAATAACTGTTTAAACTGATTAAGAAAATTAACGAAATAAATTTTTTCAATATGAGTGAGGGCACTTTCCTCCAGATTAACAATTAACTCTGTCGGCTCGACAGGTTTAGAATTTAACTGAGAATCCTCAATATATAGAGATTTACATTCAAAATTTATTTCAACGTTATTTGCTTTCATAAAATCTAAACCTATAATACAGGGATGCTGAAGATTTTCTATGACGTAAAAAGGCCAATTAACACTTAATATATGAATTTTAACATTCAGGCGGACTTTGCCTCTATTAATACAGGACTGGCCTTGAGCCGTTGTAATATTTAAATTTGTCCGCTTTAAAGATTTAAAGGCAAAACACTTATTATAAGTGTCATATGCTAGAAAGGATCGTTCAGCACCAGTGTCCCAATAAGTAGGTATTAAAACATCATGCAGTATTGCATTTAAATTAGGGAGGTCCACCGGACTGATACAAATTGTGTCTAAACATATGGAGGTGGTTGAGTTATTCAGTGGTTGTTGACCCTCCTCACAAGAGCCACTTACTCGTTTAACTGACGACTCTGGTTATTACGAGAGCTACGAAAATTTCTGTTATTTCTATCAGCTCGAGAAAAATTTTGAGACTGATTTTGATTAGAACAATCGTTCCGAGAATTTTGAAAGTTATTACGCCTTGCTTGCGGCGATTGACGTTCTTGTTGATAGCGATTGAAATTTTGAGGGGGGGGGGGGTGAAATTTTCACGCCTAGAATTTTGCATATTTCCATTAACCCGCTGGCGATTAAAGGTATTTTCAGCCCTTGGAGGGTGACGTTCTTGGTACTTAGATAAGGTTTGAAACAGGCTGTCGTAAGAAGTGACAGTTTTCAGATCAAGATAATCTTGAATAGGAATAGTCAATAGCAGGGTTATAATTTCCATTGCAGCGGCAAAAGATACCACTAAATCCAGCCGCTTTATACTGTCTAATTTACGTAACAAGAATGTTGTAGGTTTATCATAAAATGACATTTTAGTCGTGTAAAGTTCTTGACGCAGTCTGGTTTTATCAGCGATAGAAAAGAATGAACTCTTAATTTTAAGTTTCAAATTCTCATACGTAGGATTTTGGCCTAGAGCTCTAGAGGCAACAGTATCATACCAGATTTTAGCTTCTCCTTTTAAGGAGTATTTTAATAAATTAAATTTATCAGCTTCATCAATTTTAGATAATATGAAGTACTCCTCGATTTCAGTAAAGAATTCAATCAAGATAGCTCAGTCAGCGTATTTAATTACTTTATCAAAATATATGTATCAGAATTTAAATTAGATAATTCTAAATATCTCACCCCAGCAACAGTCGAAGGCGTAGAGACGGATCCACTCTTTAACTCCGCTACTGTGACTTCACTGTGGATCACTGGATTCCCGTCTGATCCAACTTTGCGTTTACCAATGCTAGTAGATACGCACACCAGCACTCATCACTACTTTATCTTCACACAACTAAATCTCCACTACTTCACACCTCAATACTCGCCAAAACAAGAATCTTTACAATCTACACCACAATCTCCTACTATCCACTCCTAATCTACTGAAACCATCTCCATCTTATACTACTTCCTAACAACTTCCTTTCTCTTCATTTCAATGAAGCTTTGAAAATCACTTCCAATTCATCTAACTCTCCGAACCTAATTCGTTCGCTGCAGCACCATATCGACACGAAACTAATCCAACCAAGACTTTCGCCGAGTCACTGGCGACAAAGTGATTTAACCGTCCCAACTTTATACTTTGCTGGATCCAGCTTAATTTCAAACAACTGTGGAGACGTTCTGTAGTCTCAACCTCACAATCTCTTTTGAAATAAATTATAATTTTTAATTAATACTTTAATATTTCTACATGTTAGAAACAATCAGTTATACACTTAGCTTATCCTATTAATTTAGATTTTTTTTTTTTTTTTAACTAAAAATTGATACATCTTACAGTTTAGAAAAAGGTTAAATTAAAATTTCAGCTGATAAAAATTCAAAGGAATATCTGCTAATTTGTTTTTTCATATTCTAATTAAATTCTACTAAAAAGAAAGAGTTTTATCTATTGTAACAATATTATTATTTAGCTCCAGTACTAACAAGGAAACATTCAAAAGGTGTCATCTTCAAAAAGTATTGAAAAAAATATATGTGATTCTACTCTTCATAAAACACCAGAAAATGAAAAAGTTATCGGCTGAAATTAATTACAACGAGCACAAAAAATTATCAAAATTAAGCATATTTGGCGATTTAGCGCTGTTAAGCGATACGTTTCGTAGCACCGAGATTGCCGTGTACGAACAGAACCGTGTTTCGCTTTTCCGCCAGGTACTCAAAATCAATCGCCTAGCAGAGTTCCATTGACATCGCGTTGCTGCAGGACGCCAATTGCACTGGAGAGGGTGACCTGCATGGATTCCCTTCCGCTTGGACCAAGTTTAGCTCAGCTCAACATTCCTCACACATTGTAATACGAACACAAAACCTTGTCTACACGCATCTATTCACTGGGGAACATTGTGTGTTTATCACGCTGACCACTAACGAGGGTGAGTTGATTCTTGGCAGTGCCTATGCGGCCCCGTCCTCTGACTTTGAGTTGTGTTTGCAAGAGTGGCAACACCTTATTTCACATAGAAAATTTTTCCTTTGCGGCTGCGACCTTAATGCGAATTCTCCTCTATGGAACTCTCCAATAGAGGACACCAGGGGTAGCAGCCTAATTGAATACATTACAATTAACAGTCTATGCCTGGCCAACATTGACAACTCCCTCCCTACCTTTCAAAAAGATAACGCGCGAGGTTGGCCAGATTTCACCCTAGTCAATCCCAAAACCTTAGTACACATCTCTGACTGGACTGTCCAAGACATATTCAATTGTTCAGACCACAAATATATAACGTATTCTTTAAATCCTCCTCCAAAAACCTTCACAAACAAAAGATTTCAAACTCAACGAGGCAATTTTAAAAAGTTTAATAAATCTCTTTTAAATCTTTCTGAACAACTAACCGAACAATTAAATTTAATTTCTAACACGCATCAGCTTGAACAATTTACCACTCTTCTAATCTCTTCAGTTCAGTCAATTGCAGCCTCTGCCTTTAAACTCAAAAAGTCGGGACGTCAACGCACCTATAATTTCTGGTCTCCCCAACTCAGAACCATGCGGAATCGTCTCACAGCACTCAGACGACAAACACAATACATTGACCCTAACTTAATTTCCCAACACAAGCTTAAAATCAAACAACTTTCTGCCATCTATAAAAAACAAATTAATCAAACAAAACAAGCCGCATGGAAAGACTTCTGCACACGACAAACAGAAACTTTTGGCATAGCACAAAAATTTTATTCAAATAAATTCTTCACCCCGTCTGAGCTAAAACTTGAACGACCTCCAGCTCACTCCTCCAAAAGAGATAATCTTGAATATTTAACCTCTATTTTATTCCCACCGAGCAATCTGGCCTCGTCTCAAATCCCTAAATTCACAGCTCCACACGATCTGCCCTTCACTGAGGCGGAGGTCAGGTCGGCACTGTTCAGTTTCAATGTTAAGAAGGCTCCAGGACCCGACAATATAGACTTTAGGATTCTCAGAAATACTTTTAACACTATTCCACAAATTATACACAAATGGTCAAATCTCTGCCTGCAACACCAATATTTTCCAAAAATACTCCGCAGGGGAGAGGTGGTGTATTTCTTAAAGCAAGGGAAGCTTCCCTCTGAACCCTCCTCATATAGACCAATCTGCCTTCTACCAACATTAGGAAAATTGCTGGAAAAATTAATAGTAATAAGATTAAACCACTTTTTGGAAACCCACAAACTACTTCATCCCTCGCAATTTGGGTTCAGAGAGGGCAGATCATGTGAACACGCATTGAAAGAAATACTCAGCTCCTGCGCCGTTAACATACAGTCTGAAGAATACACCACTCTGATCTCACTTGATATCAAAGGGGCCTTTGATAACATCGAATGGTTTCATATACTGAACACTCTTGAAAAACTTAATTGCCCGAGTAACCTGGCAGGGGTCATCCGTTCGTATCTATCAAATAGGAAAATAATGATCAATTGGGGGCCAGAATCGAAAGACCTTCAACAATCAAAAGGCTGTCCACAGGGGTCTTGTTTGGGCCCACTTCTGTGGAATATTATAGCCAACAACATCTTGATTGAAATGAATTCAAAGGGTTTCAAAACTTTTGCATACGCGGATGACTTCTCCCTGGTTGTCTCTGGTAGAAGGAGGATTGACCTGGAGGGTCAGGCCCGAGAGGCATTAAACCTTTTCAGCGATCTTCTTTCTCAGTTTAATCTCAACTTATCCACTTCTAAGTCTCAAGCACTGACTTTTTCGGAACCTAGACCACTACAAAGGACACCGGTGATGAGGATAGATGGCGTCAGTGTTAAACACGTACCTCATCTCAAAATTTTAGGAATAACAATTGACAAAAAATTTAATTGGCTAGCACACATTAATGAACTAAAAATCAAAACATTAAAAATTTTCCATAACTCCGCGAAAATGGTCGGTAAGAGATGGGGTATTTCTACTAAATTATTAAATATCTGGTACAACACAATTGTGGACAAAATTTTAACTTATGGGGCAGGTATCTGGGGAGGGTTTCTTACAAAAGAAGCAAAAGCTAAAATAAATTCCGTTCAAAGAATATTTTTGCTCCAAATTTCGCGTGGCTATAAAACTATCTCTACAGACGCCCTCACAGTCATCACCGGGATCCCTCATGTTCATCTTCAGTTAAAATATTGTTACAGGAAAACTAACATCCTGCAGCTAAATAATACTCAACTAAAGAATTTATTATTCCCCGGTGTAAATGTCCAAAACTCTCTTCCCAGTTGGCAAATTCACCCAGCACAGGACATTGCCTCTTTACTAACATTATGTACAAAAAACAGTTTTTCTCAGTCAGCTCCTGTGGCGGTTTTTACAGATGGTTCAAAAACAGAACATGGAGTGGCGGCAGCCTTCTGTGTCCTTAATAACAATGAATGTACCCACCGATGGTCATGCAGACTCGAGGACTTTAACTCTGTTTTTCAGGCGGAGCTTTTCGCCATTGAAAAGGCCCTGGAGTGGGTCACCACTCAAACCAACATCAATAATAAAACTCATATTTTTAGCGACAGTCTATCGGGTCTGCAGGCCATTGTCCGCCACAGGTCCCGACATCCTCAGGTTCTTAAAATCAAACACCTTTTGAATGATCTAAATCTTCGAACGTCCCTGGCACATGTTTCTGCCCATAGGGGCGTGGTCGGAAACGAATTGGCAGATTCTCTAGCCAAAAGTGCAACTGAGAATGTTAGTGTTAACATTTCCCTGCCAGCACCTCCCTCTTTTATCAAAAGATCACTCAAACAAATTTTGTTTCGGGAATGGCAGACCTGGTGGGAAGATTCCGAGAATGGTAGATACACCTTTTCAATGATTCCAAATGTGGCCGTTAATGATTGGTCGCTGACACCAGAGACTGCAGCCTTCCTATCGGGTCATGGACCTTTCCCACAATATTTGTATAGATTCAATCGCCGACGCACACCCCTATGTCCTTGTGGAGAGGAGGGTACACCAGAACATTATTATTTCAACTGCCCTATAACAAGTTCATACCACTTAAGAAATCCTGTACCAAAACCAGAGGGCTGGCTCGAAAATATTATTTCTCGTCCATCCCTCCTAATTAAACTAAAAAGAATCTACAATCTTCTGATGGATATTTCCAACAGAACAGATTAAATTCACGTCATATCTAACTAGAAGTTTTTAAAAATCACTTCCAGTCCTAAAAATCACTTGAAATGTAATTTAAAGTCTTTCTAAATCATTTCACTTTAATTGTAAAGTTTAATCGTAACGTTTTATTTATATATTCTTTCTTTCTCTCTTCACTCTCTCCTTCCTTCCTTTTGTATAAATGTGTGTTTGAACTCCTTGCCCACTATGCTGCACTTCATTGATTCGGATGAAAAACCTGTCCTGTGGACTTTTCTCCAATGTGTATACTATCAACGCCCTTTGTCGGTTTGGGACTAAGTCCTGGCGTTTTTGTAAACTTTTTTTTTTTTTCTTTTCAATAAATGGAGAGATCGCCATAGAAGCGCTCAAAATCGCTCCAAGAGTGATGAGCGGCGTCCCTCTCCTTGTTCAATCGCCTAGCAGGGTGAAATCGCCAAATATGCTTAATTTTGATAATTTTTTGTGGTCACTGTAATTAATTTCAGCCGATAATTTTTTCATTTTCTGGTGTTTTATGAAGAGTAGAATCACATATTTTTTTTTTTTTTTCAATACTTTTTGAAGATGACACCTTTTGAATGTTTCCTTGTAAGTTCTAATGAAATCTCTTAAATGGAATAATATCCTAAATATTTGAGCTTCCATGGATATCTCTAAAATGATAATCTCATAGTGACCAAAAGAGAAAGTACAAAACTAGATATTATAAAAACCATAAATACAAATTTACAACATTCTAAATCTAACCATTTTTTAGTCATGTGAGGTACGTAAGCACACATACATACGATTTCGCAAAAAACCTTGAAAATAACGACTATCTCTAAAGTGAGTGGTTATATTAAGACCAAAACAGCATGTGTACAAACAAATGTTACTGGAAAGTCATAATTTTGCTACAAACCTTAAAAAATCAGGGCTATCTCTATAGTGAGAGGTTATATTAAGACCAAAACTGCATTTGTACAAATAATTGTTACTGGAAAGTCATAATGTTCAAAAACTTTGAATTTGGATATCTCTAAATTGGAAGGTCATATACAAGGTTTGTCCCGAAAGTAATGCGCCCAATTTTCTTCTGCCGCGACTATTCATCGCACAGGGTTGCCGCTTGCACGAAAGGGTGGGTGAAGTCTTGGGAACACAGCGCCACCAGGGCCAGTCGTTTCCGAATTCCTGCAGAGTCACAGTGTCTGTTTCAGGGAACCCTTGTGTGAGTGCTCGGTCGAAATCAATATGGAAAAAAACTCTCAAGTAGAATTGTTGCAGTGCTGTGAGGACGATCCGATTTTTTTGGACAATGTGGTAAGTGGTGAAGAATCTTTGATCTTCTTGTACGACCCAGAAACAAAAAGACAGAGCGCAGAGTGGCACACAACGTCACGGCAAGAAGGAGCGAATCGCAGGTCAAAGCGATGCTCATTGTTTTTTTTTGTTTTTTTTTTTTTTTTTTTGCAAGGGAGTGGTCCATTTTAAATTTGTTCCATCTGGCCAAGCAGTCGCGCCAAATTCTACGTCGAAGTACTGAAATGGCTAAAACAACGGGTCAACCGCGTCAGGCGTGAGATCAAGAATTCCAGGAACTGCACCAGGACAATGCTTCCAATCACACTGCCTTTATGACGACTGACTACCTCACAAAGGTCGGCATCTCAACGCTCCCTTAGCCGCCTTACAGTCCTGATTTCTCCCCGCCCGACTTCTTTTTGTTCTCAAGGCGGCTACGACTAGATCACTAAAGGACATCCCTGTGACGGACTTCCAGGACACATATAAAGCATGGAAATCGCAGTGGAACAAGTGTGTTGAAGGAGGAAGGATGTATTTCGAAGAATATTGAGAAATTGTACGAATCGGTTCAATAAATTTCTTAAGATAAAAATGGGCGCATTACTTTCGGGACAGACCTTGTAGTAATCAAAAGGAGAAATTTAAAACTAGATGTTATAAAAATGGTAAATACAAAATTTCGATGTTCTACATCTAAAATATTTTAGTTATGTAAGACACGCACTCTCAAACGCAAGCATACATACAACATCATTAAAACCTTGAAGAAAGGAGGATACCTCAAAGTAAGAGGTTGTAACAGGTCGTGTGCAGTAAAATTTTATGACAGTCTAACAATATAAATTTCAAATATTCTACAGTTTTTGAGTTATGCCAACCAGAACATCCGTTTAAAAATTTTGCTTCATAATTCGAACAAGAAAGTAAAAAAAGAAAAAAAAATCGAATGAATATCTTTATTTCTTTGTTTTAAAAATTAGACCTAGTAGAAAAAACTTATTGTATTATACCTTGATTTTTTTTTCTTTTTCTTTTTCTTTCCTTTTCTTTTTTCTTTTTTCTTTTTTTTTTTTTTTTTTAAGATTTATATAATATTTAATTTAGAAAATAAAAAGTATGTGCGTGAAAGGAAATATGATGGTATTGGACAATTTTATTTTATTTTATTTATAGCGACGCTAATGATACAGGAAAAACTACTTTAGCCATTTTCTTTCTAATAATAAACGGAACGAAAAACTGATAATATTTTACCTGGAGACATTTTGTATATTTAAACCATTTTTTTTTTCCTTCCTTCTTGCATTATGTTAGAAAATAAAATTAAGAAAAATAAATTTGGGAAAAATCATGCTAAAAATCAATGGAAGCAGCTTGGACCTTTTGGCGAAATTTGTAATTTGGCGCCTAAGTAGCTCGGGCGTTTCTCGTCAAAATCTTGACATGTGCAATTGCGACAGGTGATTTAATTCATCACCAAAATAACATGAAAATTTTAACATCCACCAGGGAGTCCTATATTCGCCGTAACTAATTTTTACTTCCATTACCCTACTACCGTAGGTAATGGAAGTATTGTATTCGGTCTGAAAATTCGATACCGGGTTTTCACCTGATTTACACGTTTTAAGGTCCCCTGAGTCCAAAAAAGTGGTTTTTGGCAATTGGTCAGTGTGTGTGTGTGTGTGTGTGTGTGTGTGTGTGTGTTGGCAAGGGGTGCGAATCGGGGACTTCCGTGTGTATACACACCTTCAAACTCGGGACACACACGCAAATGGGGACGTCCCCAATTGCCAAAATTTAAGATTCGCATCTTATACTATTTAATAATGGATTTTTAGTATCTGGATATTAACAGAATAAAAAATTTAGGAAGTCTTCATTTGGAGGTATTTTGAAGCAAAGTGTGTATCTAGATTGTGTGTCGCAGAAGGAAGGGAAAAAGAAGTGTGTATGATAGAAAATCTTAGGTCCTCGTTTGGTCGGTAAAAATACATATCAGGCGATTGATGAATGAACAGGTGGGAAACCTGTTTCGAAGGAGGGGTTAATAATTACTATTTACTACGTTGTAGTAAACTGTACTTTTTTTCCCACGTTAATTGTAAAGTAGTTTTTGAAACCTACTTAGTTTGGGGCTATTATGCTTTCTGTAAATTAGGTTCTTTAATTCTTTGCAAAAAGAAATCTCAACATAAAAGGAAAAGGAATAATAGAATTTGCCTAAAAATGATTTTATAAATGCTTTTTTTATACTTAGTTTAGTATTTAATTTTTACATGAAAATTTTAACCTTGTTTATTAAAGAATGTAGTCCGGTTATATGAATTTGTTAATACTTATTTAATATTTATATTATCAGTAGTGCTGACATATGATTTTTTCATGATACTTACTGTACACATTTTGTAGGTTTTATGTACATATACACAATAGTTATTTAACAGCTAGATTTAATACCTTTTAAATATTTTTAATCAATAATTATTACAATATTTTATTTTAGGTAGAAAATTATCAACTGTATTTAATAATTAATTTATATGAATAAATAATATTTATTAAACGTAATTATTTATAACCATTTTATGAAGTGAAATTAGTGTTTTGTTATGTTTAAAAAAAAAAAAAAAAAAAAAAAATACGTGTGGCACTCGAGGACTGCCGCGGTAAAGCTATTGCATAGCATTTTTTATCAACTTATGCAATTATAATTATTTATTTATTTTATTTATGCAGTATTTTTTTTCATTGATTTTAATTCAAGTTTTTTCTTTGATATTAATTCAAGTTACACTTTTTGAGCGTGGTGACCGATAAGAAAACAATTTTTTTTCTTTTATTGAATAAATGAGAATATATCCGCAATGAGAATACATCAAAAATATCCGCAATCGATTTGTAGGTATCGAAAACCTCGATGTACCAAATTTGAATGATCTAACTCTATTTTTTGAGAAAAGGTATTTTAATAGGTTTTAAAGGCCTGCAAGTCGAATGGGGATATTCAAGTTTTTTCTTTGATATTAATTCAAGTTACACTTTTTTAACGTGGTGACCGATAAGAAAACAAATTTTAATAGAGAAAAGGTATTTAATAGGTTTTAAAGGCCTGCAAGTCGAATGGGGATATTCAAGTTTTTCCTTTGATATTAATGAATAAGATAACAATAATGATAAGAAAACAAATTTTAATAGAGAAAAGGTATTTTAATAGGTTTTAAAGACCTGCAAGTCGAATGGGGATATTCAAGTTTTTTCTTTGATATTAATTCAAGTTACACTTTTTGAGCGTGGCGACCGATAAGAAAACAAATTTTAATAGAGAAAAGGTATTTAATAGGTTTTAAAGGCCTGCAAGTCGAATGGGGATATTCAAGCTTTTTCTTTGATATTAATTCAAGTTACACTTTTTGAGCGTGGTGACCGATAAGAAAACAAATTTTAATAGAGAAAAGGTATTTAATAGGTTTTAAAGGCCTGCAAGTCGAATGGGGATATTCAAGTTTTTTCTTTGATATTAATGAATAAGATAACAATAATAAGAAAACAAATTTTAATACAGAAAAGGTATTTTAATAGGTTTTAAAGGCCTGCAAGTCGAATGGGGATATTCAAGTTTTTTCTTTGATATTAATTCAAGTTACACTTTTTGAGCGTGGTGACCGATAAGAAAACAAATTTTAATGGAGAAAAGGTATTTAATAGGTTTTAAAGGTCTGCAAGTCGAATGGGGATATTCAAGTTTTTTCTTTGATATTAATTCAAGTTACACTTTTTGAGCGTGGTGACCGATATAAAACAAATTTTAATAGAGAAAATGTATTTAATAGGTTTTAAAGGCCTGCAAGTCGAATGTGGATATTCAAGGTTTTTCTTTGATATTAATGAATAAGATAACAATAATGATAAGATAACAATAATGATAAGAAAACAAATTTTAATAGAGAAAAGGTATTTTAATAGGTTTTAAAGGCCTGCAAGTCGAATGGGTATAGTCAAGTTTTTTCTTTGATATTAATTCAAGTTACACTTTTTGAGCGTGGTGACCGATAAGAAAACAAATTTTAATAGAGAAAAGGTATTTAATAGGTTTTAAAGGTCTGCAAGTCGAATGGGGATATTCAAGTTTTTTCTTTGATATTAATTCAAGTTACACTTTTTGAGCGTGGTGACCGATATAAAACAAATTTTAATAGAGAAAAGGTATTTAGTAGGTTTTAAAGGCCTGCAAGTCGAATGTGGATATTCAAGGTTTTTCTTTGATATTAATGAATAAGGTAACAATAATGATAAGATAACAATAATGATAAGAAAACAAATTTTAATAGAGAAAAGGTATTTTAATAGGTTTTAAAGGCCTGCAAGTCGAATGTGGATATTCAATTTTTTTCTTTGATATTAATTCAAGTTACACTTTTTGAGCGTGGTGACCGATAAGAAAACAAATTTTAATAGAGAAAAGGTATTTAATAGGTTTTAAAGGCCTGCAAGTCGAATGGGGATATTAAAGTTTTTTCTTTGATACTAATTCAAGTTACACTTTTTGAGCGTGGTGACCGTTAAGAAAACAAATTTTAATAGAGAAAACGTATTTAATAGGTTTTAAAGGCCTGCAAGTCGAATGGGGATATTCAAGTTTTTTCTTTGATATTAATGAATAAGATAACAATAATGATAAGATAACAATAATGATAAGAAAACAAATTTTAATAGAGAAAAGATATTTTAATAGATTTTAAAGGCCTGCAAGTCGAATGGGGATATTCAAGTTACACTTTTTGAGCGTGGTGACCGATAAGAAAACGAATTTTAATAGAGAAAAGGTATTTAATAGGTTTTAAAGGCCTGCAAGTCGAATGGGGATATTCAAGTTTTTTCTTTGATTACTTCAAGTTACACTTTTGATTAAGATTTGATTAATTCCAGTTACACTTTTTGAGCGTGGTGACCGATAAGAAAACAAATTTTAATAGAGAGAAGGTATTTAATAGGTTTTAAAGGCCTGCAAGTTGAATGGGGATATTCAAGTTTTTTCTTTGATATTAATGGATAAGATAACAATAATGATAGGATAACAATAATGATAGGAAAAGAAATTTTAATAGAGAAAAGGTATTTTAATAGGTTTTAAAGGCCTGCAAGTCGAATGGGGATATTCAAGTTTTTTCTTTGATATTAATTCAAGTTACACTTTTTGAGCGTGGTGACCGATAAGAAACAAATTTTAATAGAGAAAAGGTATTTAATAGGTTTTAAAGGCCTGCAAGTCGAATGGGGATTTTCAAGTTTTTTCTTTGATATTAATTCAAGTTACACTTTTTGAGCGTGGTGACCGATATAAAATAAATTTTAATAGAGAAAAGGTATTTAATAGGTTTTAAATGCCTGCAAGTCGAATGTGGATATTCAAGGTTTTTCTCTGATATTAATGAATAAGATAACAATAATGATAAGATAACAATAATGATAAGAAAACAAATTTTAATAGAGAAAAGGTATTTAATAGGTTTTAAAGGCCTGCAAGTCGAATGGAGATATTCAAGTTTTATCTGATCTACTTTATACACAAATTTTACGCGTACAGCTATTCACTGTTGTACATAGATGATAGATACCTATACACCTATATACTTTCTCACAAACAGCTGCTTATGTATTCGTCCGATTTCGGGGAAACTCGTCTCGATCTGTGCGAGCTTCGTACAGCCGAAGTCTACCGAACTGTGTTAGGTTTTTTTTTCGTTACGGAATTTTTCGATTCGGTCGCCGCGCTCAAAGCCCGCGATAAAAGCTATACAATAGCTTAAAAAAAAAAAAGAAAGAAAGAAAGAAAGAAAAAGAAAAAGAAAAAAATTCCAGCATCTCTTACGGTAAAAATTTTATTAAAATTCTTGTTATGAAAGGATTTATGATATATTGTGCATTTAAATGGTTGAATGGTTTTAATGCTATTTTAACGTGCTTCACAGCGCCCCTAGAGGTCAAAATATGAATTTATAGTGGACTATAAATTTGTGGGTGCCTTAGGTTTTTTACAACTATTATAACTATATTAAATAAATTATGATGCATGTACTCGGTAATTTTCTTTATATTTGCCTGTGAAAATGGAATATTTTGTAAAATTTTCATCATTAAAATAAAAAGAAAAGGGGGGAAAAAAGGCATTTGTTTGAATTCATTTTTATACTTTATATCGAAATGAAATTTTAGCAATAATAAATAATTTACGTTTATAATAATATTTTTATACGTATGGTATATTTGTATGTTGTTTTTGAACTTTGTTTCCTAGGGTTGGCAAAAACTTACGTCATGAAAAAAGAACACCCCCCCCCTTTATTTATTTATTTTTATTTTATTTATTTATTTATTTATTTATTTATTTTATTTATTTATTTATTTATTTTTGAGGAGGGAGGGGGTAAGGGGGAGAGGTTATTTACTATTAAATGTTATGCAGAATGGAAATTTTAGCGATGATAAATTATTTAATATTTTACTATAATGATTTTAATTCAAGTTATATAAGTGACTCGGGTGCAATACATCAGATTGGTAAGATTAGCAATTAGAAATATGAACAGTGGGGTTTTTCAAGATACGCGAACAGTCTGGTAATGTCTGTCAAGGAAAGAAAACACCACGGACATTTATGAACAAGAGTTTGCATTAGAGTCAGTATTTTTTATGGCACACCAAAAGCCTGATAATGTTTATCATTATTGCAGTTCATTAAAGCAAAACACTCGATTAGTGCTTATAGCCCTACAAAACTCTCGAGTAAGAAACTTGCACTGTCATAAGTTACATGTGTAGTGAAACAGTTCCTCACTAAAAGCGGCTAGTGTGTAATAAAGTAAAATCAATTATTTGGTACCATAAAAAGTATTTAGTGTCTAATATCCAGAATAAGATCTTTTTTTTTACACCTGAAATGTCAAAAATAAATAATTTTACGGACGCATAAAGGGCAGCTCAGTTATTTATATAGCATTGTATAATTGTACAGATAACTACATATTTTAAATGTAAAACTATGTATTTTATCTAGCTTTGAGAAAAAACGAAATTGGTAAATTAAAAATATGGTGACATGCATAAAATTAATGCACGGATTATATACTGATAAATACAGCATAAAAGAAAAATTACACACGCCGCCCTTTTAGGATCTAATACACACCGGCAAGTTAAGATCTTTTACACACAGGCAAATGAAGACGTGATACACACCGGCAAATCAAGACCTTTTACACACAAGCAAATGAGAACGTGATACACACCGGCAAGTCAAGACCTTTTACACACAGGCAATTGAAGACGTGATACACACCGGCAAATCAAGACCTTTTACACACAGGCAAATGAGAACGTGATACACACCGGCAAGTCAAGACCTTTTACACACAGGCAAATGAAGACGTGATACACACCGGCAAATCAAGACCTTTTACACACAGGCAAATGAAGACGTGATACACACCGGCAAATCAAGACCTTTTACACACAGGCAAATGAAGACGTAATACACACCAATCAAGACCTTTTACACACAGGCAAATGAAGACGAAATACACAACGGCAAATTAAAATCCATTACACATCCGCAAGTAAGAACATAATACACACATGCAAACAAGGACATAGTACATACCACCAAATGAAGACTTATTATACATCGGCAACCTAGGACGTAATTTACAACATACCGCACCTACAAGCCAGGACGTGGCAAATACAGAACTGTAGTAAGCAGGGGCTAAAAGCAGAGCTGGAGAGTATGATGAGGGCTTGGTCACCAAATTCGAAAGAGTGGAACCAGAAATACTGATGACGTAGCAAGAAACACAGAAGTAAAAAATGTGGTACTTGATTTTTTATAATTTCCGCACTTTCTGAAAGCAAAGTATTAGCAAGCCATGGCTTTTCATAGTTAATGCTGTAAGATTAAAAAACAAAAGAATAAACAAAATTTTTTGATTATCTATATTTTACTAACGGGAACGAGATTTAATAAAATTTTGCCAAAACGATGCAGTACTCAAAAGTAAATTTTTTAAATGTTTAATAGATAGAGGCTGAAATTAAATTTGTGTGAAATTTTTTTTTTTTCGCAATTTAAAACTAACAAATAATACCATATACATAAATAAATAAATAAATATATATATATATAATTATAAAACATGAGTTTAAATTAAGAATAATGTATGTATATATTTCGAATGGTTGAAATTCATTTTGCAGGTTTATTTGATTAAACTACTTCGAAATTGAGAATGCATGGTGATGAATTGAATGCTATTGAAATTCAAATGAAGCAGTTATGTGTTACATTATATATTCCGTCGTTATATTATCGTCAAACATCAATTTCAGCCTTTATCATCTACTGCAATATGAAAGCCTCTCTTAGGTGATTCCATACTGCCCTATTCTCTGTAGTTCATCTCCATTCTGCTCGTTCTAAACTTCACAATATCATCACTCCAACGACACAGTGTCTCTTCCTCGGTCTTTTCAAATCTCTCGGCATCCAAAATAAAACTTTGGTGATCCATCTATCATCATTTCTTCTCGCAAGATACCCAAACTAGCTCCATTTTAACTTCTTGACTCAAGAAATATCGTCAGTAACTTTTGTTTGTTTCCTGATTCAAGTGTTTCTGTTTTTGTCTCTTCGGGTGAATCCTAATATGCATCTCTCTATGCTTCTCTGAGTTATTTGAAATTTTTGTATAGCTTTACATGCTAAAGACCAAGTTTTTGAAGTATAAATTAAAACAGGCAAAATGTACTGATCAAAAACTTTGCTTTTCTAATAAATTGGAAGGTCACTTTTTAAAAAATATATATACATACACATATATTACATATAATAATAAGCAAGAGGCCTTCCAAACTGTATGAAGTACGACCACTCCAAAAAAAAAAAAAAAAAAAAGATTCTGGAACGCGATTCTATTTTGATAAAATAAACGTCGTGTTATACCAGGTTTTAATTAGTTAAAAGAAAACTGTTCCATCCATCGCTACAAATGTTGGCATACTTATCAATCCGACGAATATCTATTTAACGTCGCAGTAAGATACTTAGTTCTAAAGATATTAAATAAAACCCCATTTCAACGTTAAATTTTTTAAAAAAGAAAGAAACAATGTTGCCCCCAAAACAGTTTTTTAATACGGGTCACAAAATCCCCACGGACAAAATCCCCGCCGGACAAAGCCCCCACCGGACAAAAGCCCCACCAGACAAAAGCCCCGCCGGACAAAAGCCCCATCGGACAAAATCCCCACCGGACAAAATCGCCACCGGACAAAAACCCCGCCGGACAAAATCCCCACCGGACAAAATCCCCACCGGACAAAAACCCCACTAAAGCTCAAATATACATGGGGGGGAGGCTAAAGGGGACCACAATGAGTATAGCAAGATAATATATATATATATTTAAGATATTAATGAAACTTTGTTTAATTATCATTAGAGTTTTAAGTAATATATACTGAGAGTTACATATTTCTGATAGGGAGGGGTTTCTGCTAAAATTTAGCCATCATTACTGCTCGTTGTATGTGTAGATGAATGTATATGGATGCTTTTAATTTCTGTCAAAATAATTTGTGTGTGTATATATGATATTATGTGAAAGATTATACACAAAAAATTAAAAAATAAAATATATATTAAACACATCTTTATTTATTAAAAGTGAAAATTTTTAATGTTT
The DNA here is from genome assembly GCA_963930645.1 of Salticus scenicus. Classification (NCBI taxonomy): domain Eukaryota; kingdom Metazoa; phylum Arthropoda; class Arachnida; order Araneae; family Salticidae; genus Salticus; species Salticus scenicus. The sequence continues at coordinate 147,755,433 of OZ005653.1, read as the reverse complement.
AAATAAATTTGTTTAATAGAACTATTTGAGCTTTTTAATGGAAAACCTATTTTTTAAAAAATTAATATATATATGTTTTTTTTCTATGAATGATTAAAAAGTAAAATAAAATAAATAAATAAATAAATAAAAATAAGTTTTAAAAAATTAACTAAAAATTTTAGAAAACTAATTTAACTAATATACATATAATCTATACATATAATAAATTAGTCGAGATTATTTAGTACTATTGTTTTGGGTTTTAATATTTAAAAAAAAAAAAAAAAAAAAAAAATCTGTTTTAAAATACTTTTAATAATAAAAGTTTATATATATATATATATATATATATATATGAATGATTATAAGGAAAACCTAGTTATAAAAATATTTAATGAAATATTCTAAGTAAAAAACTAATTTATTAATTAAAAATAACATTTTTAAGATTTCAATTAAGTGAGATTGTTTAATACTGTTGTCTGGACTTTCAGTTAAAAAGTTTATTTAAACATTCGAGCGGTAATCGATGCTAGTAGAATGGGAGTGTTAAGTTCGATCCGAAGTCGCGTTCGTCGATCAAGCCGTTGAGAGTTTCCCCTGGTTTTCTTCGAAACTTTCGCAAGTATAGGCTAAGGCTCCCGCCCCCTATTCCCACCCCGGAGAGCATTTCACGCAGGTGTAGGGCACTCAAGTTATCAACTGGCTTTAGCACTACCACAATCACCACGAAGATTTTTTTTTTTTTTTTTTTATATATATAAAATGATTCTTTTACTATAAATGATTATATATATATATACATAATTTATAGCAATATATTTTAATTAAAAATTAATTTAATTATTAAAAATATTTTTTTTCTTTTAAATAATTCAATTAGTTCAGATTGCTTAATACTATTGTTTGGTCGTTTAAATAAAAAAAACTATTTCAAAATGTTCTTAAACATCAAAAGATTTTTTTACTATCCATCATCATAGAAATAAGGAGCTAATTAAAATTATTTAATTTAAAAGACCTAATTGAAAAACTAATTTAATTATTAAAAATATATATTTCAATTAAAAAGAGAGAGAGAGAGAGAGAGAGAGAGATTGCTTGAATAATAATGTTTCAGATTTTAATTGTTAATCTTATTGTAAAATATTTTTAATAAAAAATTTTTAAAAGAAAAAAGAATGCTTATATATATATGTGTGTATTTCTGTTTCTTTTTTTTCTTTTTTTTTTTTTTTTTAAGGTTAAAATTCATTTAATAAAATATTTTAATTGATAATACGTAATTTAATTATTAAAAATATTTTTTTTTTTTAATTATTGAATTATTTAAGATAATTCAATATTGTATTATATATAATATTACTGTTTGGATTTAATAGAAAAAAAATTTAAAAAATTTTTTTAATATAAAAACGTTTCCTACTAATAATTATCGAAAAAGGAACTAATTAAAATAATCTGTATATTCTATGCGAGGTACATATTTAAAGCACAATTTGGTACCTTTATACTAAATACGATGCAACAAAATTAATATACATATATTTGATGTATACAAAATAAATTTTCCTGTAAAATAAGGGCCCGCTAGCACTCGAGAGGTTCTGTCCTGTAAACTGGTAGACGTAAGATTACGAGTTCGATCCCAGGTCGCTCTCGTCGACCATGCCGTTCGGTGTTTTCCGTGGTTTTCACCAAAACTTGTATAAAGGAGCGCTAAGACCCCTTAGAAAGACCCCACGGAAGGCACTCCTCTTCAGGTCTAGGACCTTAGTGCAATCTTTCGCCTTTACTCCCAATACCAATAGCAATATCTGTAAAATAAGATATGATTAGCGTAATTGATTGACTAACAGGGTGTCACAAAGTATTTCTGATATAAATGGGAAAACTACTTAATATTAATTTTCAGTGTTGTACGAATTTTTTTTTAGTACATCATATGGTGTGCATGTACAGTTTACACGATATATATTCGACATAAAAAGTAATCTGTTTAATGCTTTCTCTTATACATACATATGTATATAATATATGTATTATGAATGCGTTTTCATACATGCATAAATATACACGTTTCACACACCATGGAAGCCGAAAATTATTTCAGCAAATTTTGTCTGTGTATTTGTGTGTGAGTGTCAGCATGTCTGTACGCGTAGAACGCTATTTTCATTATTATAAAATATTCCAATATTAAAATATTAAAATATTAAAATCAGGGCGCGAAATTTCCGCTCGCCAGCTCGCTATTGGCGAGTGGAATTTTTACTGTGGCGAGTAAAAATTTGGTCTAGTTATGGATAGGATTCTTACACGATACGGTGACAGAAAACATTCTTTTTATAGATTTAAATATGGCAAAATCTTGCCGTCTTATAACCTCATAACCTGAAAAAGGAAAAATGCTTAGAGCATGCATAAAAGTTTTAATCTCTTCGGCAGTTTCGTTTCTCCAACTGTGATTTCTCCAAGCAGAGTGAGAATAGACGAGCAGAGAACCTCTTTGCCCCTCGCCCACTGTCCGAGAGAAGAGAAATGTGAAAGTTTGCCTATGCGATATTGGCGCATGAAAATGAACCCGATCCCTTTTAAAGATACTGCCTACGTTTATTTTGTTGAATAATGATAAAAAAAACAGTTTACATTTTCCAGTTTTTTACTGAAACTCCAAGGATTTGCGCTTGTAATGATTTGCAGAAGGTAGGCATGTAAGAAAGGATTTTATCGAAAAAGTTATTCTGAAATGGCTATTTCAAATGACAACAATGAACAAGATATACACATCGACATTCCGTCTGATTACATAAATAAAATGGACGAAAAAGGCATTTCTGATGTAAAAAGTTAAATAAATAAACAGGTAAATGAGGAAACTTAATCTTTCATAATAAAAAGATTTTCACAGGATATTATTTAACAAAGAGTTTTTTTTTTTTTTCCTTTTTTTCTTTAATGACTCTTTGCATTTATGTTATTAGACATTTTAATCTTTTTCAATTCTCAAATACAATACATTATAATGATTTTTAATTATAAATGATTATGAGACATGATGATAAACGGCACACTTTTAATATATATAATTTTAAGCATATTTGTAAAAGCATTTCAGGAAATATTAAAAAAAAAAAAAAAAAAAAAAAAAAAAAAAGACAACTCTATTTTGTGGCGAGTAACTTTTTTTTCTGCGAGTGTAATCTGAGTTGAAATTTCGGGCCCTGTTAAAATATTCTCATTCGATTTGTAGACCCCCAAAACAGTTATATTCCTATTTTGAACGATCTAACTCAATTTCTATTTTTTTGCCCCTTCGTCCCTCCCCCCCCCCCCCCCCAATTTCAAACGGTCTTACGGTATTTTTACTTTTTTGCCCCTTCGCCCTCCCTTCCCGCTCTTCTTAATAATTTTACACTCTCAAAAATATTCTCATTCGATCTGCAGACCCCCAAAACCTTTATGTACCTATTTTGAATGAGCTAACTCCAATTCTATTTTTTACCCCTTCGCTCCCTCCCCCCTTTCCGATCTTCCTAATAATTTTAGACTTTCGAAAATATCCTCATCCTATTTATAGGCCCCAAAAATCTACATGTACCAATTTTAAGCGATCTCACGCTAATTTCAATTTTTTTGTCCCCCCCCCCTCCTCCCACTTTTCGAGCCAACCAATAATTTTGCACTTTGGAAAATAACCTCATTTGATTTGTAGACCACAAAAACATAGTAAAATTAAGAATAACAGAAGATTAAATGTCACCGAAATCCACGTTAACCAAAAAGAATTAATTTGTAATTAAATTAATAATAACCCGTGAAGAATTTAGTACAGATAAGAAAACAATTAACAGTTAATATCTTTAATAAACTATGAACGATCACACTGAGTTTCTAGTGGGAAAAGTAACAGATTTATTGAATAATTTATTTTATAGCGAGTTTATTAATTTGAAATGTTAATTTTATCCAAAATATCATACGTAGGGCCTTTGTCCGGGCTAAGTGGGGTTTTTGTCCGGTGGGGATTTTGTCCGGTGGAGCTTTTGTCCGGTGGAGCTTTTGTCCGGTGGGGATTTTGTCCGGTGGGGATTTTGTCCGGTGGAGCTTTTGTCCGGTGGGGATTTTGTCCGGCGGGGCTTTTGTCCGGTGGGGCTTTTGTCCGGTGGGGCTTTTGTCCGTTGGGATTTTGTCCGTATCCCGAAGAAAACATCATTATCCTCATTTGCAGCAGGACATCATCTTGAATTTTGTTTATTATGAAGTAATCTATTATACAATCGAAGAAGTTATAAATTTCTAAGAAAAAAGCATGAATTAAAAGTAGCACGTGAGTACTAAATTAAATTCTATAAAATATATATATATATATATTATTATTATTTTATTTTTTAATACATTAACTGTAATTTAATAGTTATCTTTTGATTTAAATATGTAAAAATGAACAATATAAACCGATTCTTCTCTTTAAAATGTGAATTTGCGTTCCTTACTTGTAGTTACCACATTAATTTAATTTTTTATTTAATTTTAACTTTTTCTTTTAAACTTTATTTATTTTCTTACAACCATCATACATATATAATTTCAAATGATGTAGACACAATTATGTGTCTTCTTTTAATATTATTACTATATTTATTTATTTATTTAACGATTTGTTGTATTGCACGAAAGCGGATAGCTTAATTTATGTAAAATTATTATGAAATTTCTCATGAATCATTTAACTTATTTTTGAATGCATCTCTCATATAATCCATATAATCATTTTGTGAAAAAAAAAAAAAAATCTCTACAAATTCTTGTTTTCTCTCTCTCTTTCTCTCTTTCTTTCTTTCTCTTTTTTTTTTTTTTTTTTTCCTTTTAAATCTTTTCTCTGCTATCTTCGCATGCATTATTTCGATAAATTCTCGTTCTTTGTAGAAATCGATATAAAATTATAGCTTTTCCTGTCTTTTGTATTACGCTGCGACTATTATACTCAACAATATCATAAGATGACCTTATTAAATATGAATTTTTAGAATAAAACAATAGGCAAGTGAATTGGGTGGTGCAAAGAACTGCTGAGTGTCCATCCAGTCCGATGCTTTGCTTTCTAGTAGAGTGTTGCCGCGCGCGATGTGTATTTTTTTTTTTTTTTTTTTTTTTTTAGTGACGACATCAGACTTTCGATAGGGAAAAAAGACAAACATAGGGATGCAGGTATATTTTCAAAAACTTGTGACGTCTAGTTCTTATCTATTCCATCGACCTGGGTTAAAAATATTAATCTTCCAAATCAGTGGACAAATATTTTGTTTCCAACACAGTAAAAATACATAGAGCTTTACTCCCTCAAGAAAGTTCCATTACTTTATGACAAGAGAAGAATAGGCCTGAAAGAAGTCAATAAAAATTCTAAAACTCTTTAAATGAAGCATATAGCTTCTATTCTCGTCACAATAATCTTAGATGTATATAGAAAGAAAGAATTCCCAAGAAATTATTTTCTAAAATATGTAAACTGCTGTTTGTAAAAAATACAACACAAAGAAGGAATGCAAATATCATAATGATATTATTGAAATTTCAGGAAATTTGGAGTAATATGTACTGAGAAAACAGTACATAAAGCAGCGACCTCTGTGAGCAATAACTGCACTTACCTGCCTACGTATTGAATCAAATAGCGATTGGATGACGTGTGCAGGTAAAGCATTTCATGAAGCTTCAACACGATGCCATAATTCATCGATCGTAGTTACTGGTGAGTGATGGGGGTCACTCGCTTTTCAACGATTAAACAGTCATTTTCATTGGTGCAAGATCAGTAAAACGGACCGACCAGAGCAACAGTCGGACATATCCTGTATCAAGGATGATCCGGACAATACTTACACTTGCGGTCGTGCATTGTCTTGCCTAAGTACTGCGTTTCGTAGGCCTTGAATTTAGGGCAGAGCGAAGGGCCTTAACTCGTCAGAAATGTAATGGCTGGTATTCAGAGTGGTGGGAATCAAAACAAGAGGTGATCGAGACGTATATCCAATTGTACCACATACCATCACTCCAGGTGGTGGCCCAGTATGCGGCTACCAAAATTTTGATTACTTTCAAAACTGCATCTCTGATAAGGGCGCCTTTAATATGTGATTAATGATGAATCTGGACGCAGGGATGACGTGAAGTCGCCTTTCAGACAAATCACAATCCTGTTTACAGCATCAAGATTTCCTTATCCGTATTTAACGGCATTGTCAATAATGCACAATGTCAGCTGGGATTCGGCATCGTCACACTCTCCGTCGCTTGCAGTGATGGTATGGGGTCCCATTGGATACACGTCTCGATTACTTCTTGTTCGCATTCCCGGCACTCTGAAACGCGGCCATTAAATTTCTTGTGAGTTAAGGCCCGCACCTCCTCTCTATATTCAAGGCCTCCGCAGCGCCACATTTAAGCAGGATAATGCACGACCGCAAGTTGTCTGTATAGTCCGGACCTTCCTTAATACATAATGTGTTCAACCGTTGCTCTGGTCAGCGCATTCTCCTGATCTCGCATCAACGAAAATGACTGTTTAATCGTTGAAAAGCGATTGGCTCCCCACCACTCTTCAGTAACTACGATCGATGAATTGTCGCATCGTGTTAAAGTTTCATGAAGTGCTCTACCCGTACATGTCATCCAATCGCTGTTTGATTCAATACCTAGACAGATAAGTGCAGTTATTGCTCACAGAGGTCGCTGCTTTATGTACTGTTTTCTCAGTACATGTTACTCCAAATTTTCTGAAATTTTAATCAATTGTTCTTCTTACTATAATGGATGTGCCCAATAAATATCAGTATGATATTCTCATTCCTTCTTGGTGCTGCATTTTTTACAAACAGCAGTGTAGAATATTATTATTATTATTATTATTATTTTTAAATAAATGAAAATACAACGTTAATAACTATTTTTTTCCCCTTCTTTTTTATTATTGAGTAGCGTTTATGCAAGTAATGAAGCATACAGCTCAAAGAGTAGTTTTTTATCTTATTATTTATTTATTTATTTTATTTTGCGGTATTTAAACTATTTAGCTTTAATTTCGAAAATTTGTGTACATAGTATATGTACATAATGCTTGATTAGATGCTTGATTACGGAGGATGGGTAGTGTTTTTTGGCTGGACGGATGGGAAGGATTGGGGGGAAAAAAGGGAGGAGGGGTCATTACTTTTATTTTTATTTTTCACTTTAACAGATAGCGCTCATTTCTCTATAACATATTCTTTTGCATCCATGAAATACTTCTACCTCAATATATTTATGAATTGCGAATTTACGTAACTCAAATTAATTTCTGTAATAAATTCAAATTTAATTAAATAATTAAAATTTAACATTAAGGTTTATTTACTAAAAATTAGAAGATCTATTTACACTAAAATTTAAACTAAAAATTATTTTACTTAATCGTTGAGTAGATGAATTCATTTCCCTTATTAATTGTGAATTTAACTGTTTTCTGTCTTATGGCTATTCTGGAGTGTTTTACCTTTTTCGGCATGCTTTTCAAAAATAAAGAAAGTTAAAATTTAGTTTTACTAAATTTCCTTAGGGTTGATTTATTGTGAAGGGATTGGTGTTTTATGTTTAATAAGTTTATTTCTCTCATGGTATTTTCCACTTCAAAGATTTATTATGAAAAAATTGGTGTTTGAAGTTTAATATGTTTATTTCTTTCTTGGTTTTTCCACATATTGTTTGAAATTATTTTCAAGTCTTTTAGGTGACTTCAGGCATTGCATGCTGTAAATTTTTAGCAATTTGCATACAGCATGACAGAAAGATCACCTAATTTGCATATAACATTCATTCAGTGTCCTTGAAAAAGTGGTGAATTTGTATTCTTCAATATCGGGTTGCTTATTTTTTCTTTTCGTCAACTTCATTCATTTTTTATAGATGTTTGTGTGATACTTGGTTTTATAATATGCAATGTTTGAAAGGTTTTCAATATATATATATAATATTATATATATAATCTATATATACATTTACCGAATCTTATATAAGTTATTATTTGAAAAATATATGAAATTCTGATATATGGATACATATCTAGTAACAGTAGCATAAATTATACTCTTAAACTCTTGAACAAACATGATATAATAAAACTTTACAACATAGAATGAAAAAAAAAAAAAAAATATATATATATATATATATATATATATTGTAGCATTTCGAAAATTATGAGAGGGGATCAAAAAATTTTATTTTAAAATTGACTCAAAATTAATCTTAATAAAATAAATTAATAATTAGGTGTTAATTAATATTCACTAATTATTTGTATCAATTATAAAATATTATAAATTATGAGCATTTATAGCGCATTAATTTTGGTTTTAATTTGGTGATACTTTTATTTGGCAATAAAAAAAAAAAAAAAAAAAAAAAAAAACTTCGTAATAATCAATAAAGGGTGTCTTGAGCATGCTGAGCCCTCCCTTTCCTACGTCGCTTTTGTATTCGAAGTTCGATCCAATGTCACATTCGTCGGATTAGTAGTTCGGAGATTTTTATGGTTTTTCTTCAAAATGTGCGTGAATACGGACTAGCATCCCTGAGAAAAATCTCTCATTTCTGCCGAGGCGCAGGTCTCTATTATAGGCTAGGGTTAGGTACCAGGGATTTTGACTTTTCGTTATTATCGATAAAAACACTACATAGTAAAACAAAGAATGTAGTGTGTTGTTTAAATTATATTTAAATATCTATTTATATATATATATATATATATATATATAAATTGATAAAAATCCTTTTAAAATATTAAATACTGATTGTTTCTTCAGTGGGGTAAAATTTTTAATTCCATATGCGACTTCTAAAACTATAGAGATTTGTAAAGTACCATAAGCAGAAATACTTCAAGGAAATGGGTCCACCAGTGGCTGAGCGGTTCTGCGCTCAAAGCTGGTAGACGTGAGGTGCCAGGTTCTATCCCAGAATGCTCGTCGGCCTAGTCGTTCGGAATTCTCCGAAACTTGCGAAATACGGGCTAGAATCCCTTAGAAAGACCCCCTCAGGCCTAGGACCTACAGCAGTTAATCGGCCTTATTCCCAAAAATCCTTCAAAGAAATGTATGCAATATTCCTAAGAATAATTTTTATTGTGGGATAGCATTTAGATAAATGTAGCTTCTTCTATTTTTATTTTTTTGTTAATCGCGGCATGGTATACATTGCAAACAAGTAAATATATGGATTGTTGTTGTTGTTGTACCGAATAAGGCCGATTGACTGCACTAGGCCTGAGGAGGAATTCTCTCTGTGGGCTTTTTTTAAGGGGTCCTAGCTCATATTCACGCAAGTTTCGGAGAAAATCACGGAAAACTCCGAACGGCTAGGACAACAAGCGCGACTAGGATCGAACCCACGCAATAAATGGATTGAACTCTTCTTATACTAAGCCAGGTCATGTCTGAAAACGAAGGTGATCTGGATTCGCATTTGGCACCTTCCCCTTGTCCTAAAACATGCATATATATATATATATATATATATATATTATTGTAAATGTTAGTGGAAGGATCTTCAGGAAAAATTATCGTTCACTGGTAATTCGCAATAAATCTGGTAAGATTACGGCAGAAATTCGGTTTTCTTGAAAATCGCTGTAATGATTTATATGCGTGTATAAATATAGTGTTAGAGGTTTTTTTTTTTAGATGAAAAAAAATCTGATTATTAGATAATAGATTTAAATATTAGTAGTCGCTGGTGTCCGGTGCTTTTCCTGGAACAAAACCTAGCAGAAACCCTGTTTTCTAGGAAATTGCTAGATTTAGGGATTTGAGATGATAATTCGTTTTGAATTTGTTTTATCTCAAGGAAAATTAGATTTCACTGGTAGCCCGCACTCCATCCGAGACAATAAAAAAAAATATATATATATATATATATATATATATATATATTATCACATGGCCTTTATTATCACATTTTCGAAAACGAATCCCTATATTACGCTACGAATAATTTTTACAACGGAACTAAGTAAACAGTCAATCAGGGACTGAATATAAAAAGAGAAAAAACTGGTACAGGTTATTAAAATGCTGTGTACATTAAGGTTTAATTAAAACAGTGCTTTACGCTAAATATTTGGTTAGTTAATAAATAATAATAATAATATCAATAATAATAAAGCTGCTGATTTCACAAGTAATTGTCATTATATTATTCTAATAATTTATATCTTTTATCATAAGATTCCTATAAAAAAAAAAAAAAAAAAAAAAAAGATTATTATGTGAAGTTCTGTTCAGCAGAGCAATGTTTAAACTGATTTTACAAATTATCACCATCACTTCTAGAACATTTTTCATTATTTATAACTATTACTTACTTTTCATGAAAATCGCAATGAGCGGATTTCTTTTAAATTAAGTTAAAATATAATGAGAAAAAGTTGTCTTTAATATTAGGGAATACCGTATTTCAAACGGAAAAACTAAGAGCAACTGTGCGTTTCAACTTTTTAGAAGGTAAATATGCATAATTTTCATTTTTTGTGACTATAACATTTAATCTCTTTGCAGTATATAAAAATATATATATATATATTTATAATAATAAAGCATCAATTAACCTTTCATATGTATTGTGAAAAAATAATTAGAAGCTTTGTGAGAGAAAATTAAATCAGTCCAATAGAATAGGTATATCCTATATCAGTAAAAAATATTTCATTTTATTTTTGTCTTAATCTTTTAAATATTACCTTTTATATGCATTTAAACATCTTTGTGCCGAGTTTTCATAGAATAAAAAGGCACACTCTCTTTTTAACCACCTGCAAAAAACGCAAAGGCGCTTCCTATGTTATGTTCAGTATAAAATAAAATTCTTTTCAAAATACCGATCATGAACTTTAATGCATCAGAATTTTTTTTTTTTTTTTTGCAAGTCCCTCTACATACATTAGTTGCGAAAATTATACAATTTTCAACAGAAAATATCGATATGCCATAGAAAACTTGAATTAGGTATACCAGCTCCAAGCCCTTCAATAAATATTATCGGGGAAAAAAAAATCTTGATCACAGAGGTTAACAGACAAACAGAAAGACAAAACGAAGCCAACTAATTATTAGATATTCTTAGATGCTTTAAAACGCATTTTTATTTATTTTTTAATGGGTTTTTTCTGGGGACTTTTTTTCCTGGGGACTTTTTTTCCGGGGACTTTTTTTCCTGGGGACTTTTTTTCCGGGGACTTTCTTTTCTGGGGACTTTTTTTCCGTGAATTTTTTTCCGTGAATTTTTTTCCGGGGATTTTTTTTCCGGGGACTTTTTTTTCCGCCATTCTTTCTTCATATATGTATTTAAATAAAAGCAGAAGAACTATTGTTATTATTATTTTTAAAGAGGGGGGGAAATAACCTATAAAATTATAAAGCAAAAAATTAATTAATAAACAATTGATCTCGACACACAGAGAAAAATGCTTAATACATTTTTCAGAAAATCGATTAATATAAAAAGAATAGTTATAAAAAAGAATTATTATTTTTATTATGATTATTATAAAGCTCTCATTAAGCATAAAAATGAGAAAAATTCGCGATTTTAGGGGTGCAGATTCCATCAAAGGTGAGATAACTAAATGACTGACATGCCCTCAGGCAAGATAAGATTTGTCCATCTGTTTTGAAAGCATTAACAGTGCCCACCTGTTTTTCCGGAATCCCTTCCTTTCCGCTAACTGCTGAAGCAAGATTCTAGTTCTATCTAATGACTCTTTTACAAAAGAATATCCTACACTGCGAATTTGTATAGAACTATTTTTATGTATTACTTTTTCTCTCAATCTCATTCTTTCTTTCTTTCTTTTTTTTTTTTTTTTTTAACGAACATGATTTCAATATTCTTTTCACAAAACGTTTAAGGGGGAAATATCATTTCATTGAAAGCATAATCTACTTTTAATAATTTGACTTTTACATGATATAAAAAAAAAAATCTATATATAAATAGTAGTTTTAAATTTTTCTGAAGTTTAAAAATAATTTCATAGACTATACAAATTAAAAGTTTTAAATAAATTTGTTATAAGATTAAACAAAAGCTTCAGTTTGTTCAATAAACTGTTTCAAGTGATGAAACTGTTTTTACTTTCCAAACATACATATATAACGAAAGTATTGTGTCATCCTCATCATGACAAAAATACGAGTGAGATTTTTGTGTTTCTACAAGTTTTGAGGTGCCCTGAGTTCACTTTTGCTATTTTTGCAGTGATGCATGCATGTAAGTACATGATTGAACGCAATATCGTTTAAACGTTTTGATCAATTGAACTGAAAGTTGGTGCATATATATATTATAGGAAACAAAAGAACGAACTCTATTAAGTGAATCTAGCACTTATAGCTTTCTTAGAGAGACATAACGAAAATTTCTTTATCATTATGGCCTATAAGATCAAATTGTTTAAAGTGCAATAGCGTCTTAATGCCTTATTAGATTGAGTTGAAAATTTAGGGAGGCAGAAAAATGGTTAAGTGGAAAAAATGATTAACGGAAAAATAGTTAATGGGAAAATGGGTAAGCGAGAAAATGGATAATGATAAAAAGGATAATTTGAGAATTGCTACGAATCATATACTAAAAATTTTCAAAATTATATTATACATATTAAAACTATGCATTAAATGCTAAAAACTTGATTTATGTGCACAGTGGATCTCAAAACGTAATATTATATATATATATATGAGTGAAAACTTAAAACTTCAAAATATACTTTGTTTACACGCAGAAAGGGGCATGAGAAACTAATTTTTTTTTTTTTTCTTTTTCTTTCTTTTTCTTTTCTTTTTTTTTTTTTTTTTTTTTTTTTTGCGAGCAGTGTTTATCGACATAGTAGAAGGCAGACAAACATTTCATCAATTATATTCAATAGAAAAGAACGTTTAATTTAATTTTTGATAGCCCTGTATGTTATAAAAAGCACCACAGAACTGCCATTTAAAACAATAAGAAAAAGAACTTTGTATAAAAACCATAAAATGCTATAACCTGCAGAACTGTTTCGGGTAGAAATTAGACACGACACTTCGTCAGGCGAACAATGTAGTCACGAGTGCTGCAATACGTAACCGCTTTGATTGAAGCACTCGTGACTTATAGTGTTTTCAAAGTTTTGATATTATTAGCCCTGCACATTCTCTAAAAATTTTATGCACGTTACACTGCGTAGTTAAATTTACTCTTATATGAAAAACACGTAACAGAAAATGATATACACATCCAGCAGTTTCCAAGTACAACCAAATTCTATTCAAATACTTTGGGAGCCCTGTAAACGATGAATGAGTTCCATATACAATTTATACAAAACATACTTTTTGTGCTTAAAAAAAACTATGTTAAATTTTGTGTGATGCAGCGCATAGATGTTACACTGTTCTTAAAACAATTTTTTTTTCATAGACTTAAAGTATTTGCGTTCTCGTGGATGGCCCTGTACATGAACCCTTTGCTTGATCTCAAAGAAAGGTTTAGTGTTTGTAGCATGATGCATATACAGAATACCGAGCTTGGACTTCCTGCTTCCATTTGTTCTTGAGATATGGTGATAAGAGACAGACACACAGATCAAACGAAAAAAAAAAAACATGATTTTTGGATTCAAAGAACTTTAAAACATGTAGCTATAACAAAAGCTCCATTTCGAAAATTTAATCTCAAAATAATATTTTCTCTACCGTGTGTATGGTTACGAAAAGTGAAAAAACAAACAAACTTGTGTATAGTTAAGGCAAATAGATTGAAGCAAAATAAAGACATTTAAAATCGCAGATTCACACTGAGAAAAAATATATATACCGCCTTTCTCTAAAACGAATAAGTGGCCATTTTCTAAATCCCTAAACTAGAAATATAGATTTCAGAGCTATGCGCATAAGGCACGTCAATAAACTGAATAGACGAAATTATCGAGAATTTCTACAGTACACATTTCTAGATGGTAAAACAATATTCTGAATACTCTAAATATTGCAGAGTATTCATTTATATTGCAAGAAATTCTCGCTTGATTTTCTAGAATTTGGTAATGAACCAAGATTATAGTTGCAGAAACCTGCCTCTTGTAGTCTCATTTATTTGCATTTATTAAATAACTTTGCCCTCAAAAATATAAGGAAACACTCTATAATTCTAATGAGGGCTTCTAGAACTCGCTTTCCAAAGGGACTAGAATTTATAAGGCTGACATGGAACTATTTTTTCTAGAGCCACAATTTAGATTCTAGATATCAGTTACAGAATTTTTTCTCAGTGCAGGAGAAAAAAATTACACTTATTTCTTATTTATTTATTTTAGTGGAAAAGAAAATGAAAGTAAAAGAGAATACATTAACTGTTTCCATATTTAAGCATTTTTAAAAGCTTTACACCCTTTCTAATAAAACATTTTACAATAATTAATGAAGCCCGCGAAATGACGAAACTTTTTTGTATTTTACATTTAAAACGGTATTGTATAGACTACTAACATATGCCACTAATTAAGTTGTTTGGAAAACGATATTGGATTTAATCTTATTTATAATAAAATCCCGAAATTCCTGAAACTAGCTTTTAAAATGATGTAATAGCTAAAACAGGGCATTAAATTAGAGAATTATAATTTTATTCATGTTTTCAATGTGTGTATTTAAGCTGATTAAAATAATGAGAAACAATAATTTAGCTGAATAATTTGCATTACAAATGTCGTCAATACGTCATGAGAAATTAATAATAATATTAAATATTAAATAAACATGTGATTGTAAAATAGGAATTGAAAGATTACAATATAATTTTAAATTTTTTGGAGACGTTTAGACCTCAAAACATAAATATCATGCAGGACAGCGTAGTGTTCAGTAATTTGAACTAGCAAAGAGAAATAAATTTTGGAATACCTGTGTAAAAATCGAGCGCGAGGCTATCGTCGTAGGCGGGTTAGTAATCATATAATAATGGAACTTATCTTGACACATAAAACTTACTTAATAATTGAATTAACTACAATTCGTGTTTAAACATAGTTGATGTAGGAAGAAAAATAATTGATGTTAGTGTTTCCAGATAAAACAATGCTTTGGTCTATGGATTTTCAGGATTAATTTTAATGTCATATATTACCTGAAAAATTAAATTTATATATAAAAATGAAATTTATAGTACAATATTCGTGAACACTAAACTTACCCATTTGAACAAGACATTTTTAAAAATTTATTTTAGTTTATATTTTATTAATTTACTATACATTTGTTTATCTTGTGAGAAAATAGGGAAAGCACTATTTCTTTAATTATTATTAATTTATTTTATTGATGTTAAAAAATTATTCCAATTCAACGATATTTAGGGGGGAAAAAAGCAATAATTAAGAGCAAAAACTATAACTGCTTAACTGTATTTTTCAAATTGTTTATTTATGTATTTATTTTTTAGTAATTTTATATGGCATACTTATAAAATTGTCAGTTTCATGGAAATATTCTAAAACAAAGAAATGTATCTAATCTAGAATGTTTTCATTCAATATCATTATAAATCTCAATGAGATTAACAAAATGAAAGTCCCTGCATAAATAAAAGTCATCACATCTAAAGTTTTTTGCATTTATACTCTCTAGAAGTTGATATATAGCCTTGACGCACATGAATTTGAATTACAATGCCACCACCTATGCCTTGTCAGGCGATACATACCTAAATTGAAATAGTACATGTATACATATTGTCAATTTCATAAATCACATATTGTCAATTTCAGGTTTTATGCCATTATACTTTATTGAGGCTGAGATATAGCCTTCCGTAAATAGTAAAAATTGCAGTACAAAAAGTTCCACCTATTGGACGAATAACACCGAAATTTGATAAGCACTAATTTCTTTCAAGATGTATTTAAATATATGACAGCCCCGGAAATAATTAAACTGACAGTGTTCACAATGTTCTACAGCGCAATCTAATTTCGAGAATGGCGGTAAATGTTATGCGAAGATTAATAAAAACAGATTCCGTTACGAATTCCTAATACGTAACGAATTTCTAATAACGGATATTCCTAATTATCCTGGATTTCCTAAAATTCCCTACTCAGGAATTTCTAAAATTCCGGAAATATCCTAAGAATTCCTAATAATGGAATTTCTAATAACGGATTTCTAATACGGAAGATTAATAAAGACAAAGGATTCCATGATTAAAAAAAAAAAAAAAAAAAAAAAAAAAGTTTTAAAGTTCCCACTCGGAGAATATACGGTGCTGCGTAATAATAAAGAGAGTTCTTAAAAAAAAAAAAAAAAAAAAAAAAAAAAAAACTTTTATTTTAAGCAGAATTCAATTTGAGTAATTTGCCTTTTATAGTACACAATAAAACAAATATCACTTTTAAAAATTTTATAAGTTTTAAAAATAATTTCATAGACTATAAAATTTTAAAGTTAATGCAAACTTGTTGCATTACAAAACCAAATTTTTAATTTGTTCAGGTAACTTAGGTGAAATTATATTTTAATATTAATGATAAGTTTCATATATTGTTAACTGCAAATTAATACGGGGTTAACAGTAAACTACAGGAAGTAGAAATAAACATCAGTTCGATTAGAAGAAATATGCATTTGGGGGTGGGGTGGGGGAGGGATTGTATGAAACTGCCGTGTGTAGCAACAATCATCTCAAAATTGCGTTCTTTAACTTTAATATTACTTGAAAATATAGGATACCAGAAAAAAGGGCACCGGAAAAAGGGCACTTTTTCAATTCGCAATTCGAAAAATAATAAATATCAAATAATGACTTTAAAGAATTTAAAGCATGACTTTCAAATTACATTTTTAGAGATATCATTTGATTTGGTACACAATTCATTTAGTATGTACCTCCTGGGAGAAAGGGAAGGGGGGGGGGGGGCTAGCAGCAGATTGAGAGAGAACAATTGTTTATATACCACCTTCTTACCGATTTTAATGAAAATTTGTATAATCACGTACAATTTGTGACGATCACAAGGAGCGTATTATATACCTGAAAGGCAAGGAGGTGGGGCAGATGGAAATAAATTATTTTTTAAAATACTCTATTATATTTTTTTAAAATACACTAAATATATTCTTTTTTAAATACCCTATTACCGATTAAAAAAAAAAAAAAAACTTTGTATAATCACGTACAATTTGTGAAAAAATTACAGTAAGTTTCAGATATACTTGGGGGGTACGGAGTTAAAGAACGGGGGGGGGGGGGGGTGCAGAGGAAAATAAAATGAGTTTTTATATATTTATTTTACCGATTTTAATGATATACTAGCGAGCTCCGCCGGCTAGCAGGTCAGTGTTTTTAAATGAATCACTATAATTAATGAATCACTAACAGTAACTTTTATTCTTAAGAAAAGGAAAAAAAAAAAAAAAAAAAAAAAAAAAAACATTTCTGATCAGGTAAGAAGTTGCCTTCGGCAGCGCAGAAAACTAATGTTTGTATCACTACATTTTAATGAAATTTGTTATAAATAACACTGAATATTTAGGAAAATTTACGCTGATTTATATATATATATATATATATATATATATATATATATATATATACACATATATACATATCGGGGGAAAAGGCAAAAGAAAAAAATGATTGTATAAGTATCACAATTATCAATTTTAATTAAAATTTCAAAGAGTGTTACATACATGTTGGAGAAGGGGGGGGGGGGAGGAAAAAAATTGTTTTTAAATCACTTTGCTTTATATTTATAGGAAATTTTGCATAAATATCTGTTATTGTTTATCAGAGAGGGTTACACTACCTAGTGAGGGCTAGGGGTACAAGGAAAGAAAATATTTTTATGCCATCTTGTTGCCGATTTAATGAAACTTCGTTGAAATATTACTTCTAGTTTATAAAACATTACAATGAGGGTTAAGTATCAGTTCCTTTCTCTTCCTTTGTACGGAAAAATCCAATATATGATTTGAATTTCAAAAGTTACTCAAAATGAAATTTCTTCTTTTAATCTGTCTCTTTTGTCCCCCCCCCCCCTTCGTAGAATATAAAAAACTTATGCTCTCGTTGATGTATAGCATGAGTTTTACAAGAAGAAATTAAGAAAAGTGCTTTTTTTTTCCGGATCACGGAAAAAAAGGCTCTTTTCTTAATTGTTACTTGTAAATTACTTCTAAATACGAATGATAGCAAAAAATATTTTGTTTCTACGAGGGGAAGAGGGGGAAATGAGACAGATTAAACAAAAAAATTCTGTTTCTGAATAATCTTTTACCAATGTTTGATATTAACATTTAATTAACTCTATAATTCCCACGGCCTGGAAATTCTGAGGGCCTCAGGATCCCAGAAACATAGCCGAGTCTTGCGGTCACTACTTTCCCCTCTTTTTATTGTTCACTCTGCAGACCATGTGCCCTGTATAAAATGGAGGAAATACCACCACCGATTTATATACAGGGACACTCAAAATTATTCCAAAGCATTGCGTTCTATGAGAGATATTTCTATAAATCAAATTTTAATAACTTTACTTTCCACGAAGTTTTAAGAAACTGAAATATGTTATTTAAATGCACAAAAAAATTCTTTGCATAGAATGTAGCATGATTAGCATTAAATTTACAGGGTGACCCAAAAATATCCATTTATATTAAGAGTTATTAATAACAAAATGCTAGAATTGTACTTTCGTTTACGATAAGCGTTTTTAACGCTTTCTAACATTTTTAAGTGTGAATATGATTTCAGTTTGTGTATCTATCCATCTGTCTGTCCGTCTGTCTGTCCGCGCTCTAACTCCTGTAAATATTTATGGAATTTCTCGAAACTGATATATTTTATTGAAGTTTACTATCGAATGTTCCATATTGAAAATGGAGTGAATATCTCTTCTAGTTTGTGTACAGGGGCACCCAAAAGCATTCGAAAGCATTGTGTTCTATGAGTGATATTTTTATAAACATTATCCCTATAGAATTTTCCCCATTTAAAATGACATTAATAGGTCCTGTACAACTAGTTTGTTTACAAGGACAACAAAAAAAAAAAAAAAAAAAAAAAAAAAATGCCATTGCATTACGTTTTAGGACAAATTTTTTTGAAGTTATATTTAAAAGTCTTTCTACTGTAAAAATCATAAAAATATTGAAATTTATTGTTAATACTCTAAAATAACGTTTTGTATAGAATATGATATGAATAACTTTCTGATTTACAGGGCTACACTAAAATATTGAGAGAGATCAAAAACTGTAATTATAATCTAATGGCTACATTTTATTTTACGTTAAGCCTTTTTAACACTTTCCAACATTCCTAAGTGTAATTTTAAAATCAATTAATCTATTTGTATATTTTTCAGTCCTTCTGTCTGATGTGTGATAATTTAGGCAAAGAATATTGAAAGTTATTCGATACAACAATTACGTACAGTTGGAAAGTGTTACTAATCAATGCGTACTGCATGATTTTTCTTTCTTGTTTATTTCTCACTTCAAATAATTCGTTTGCTAGCAAGCCCGTGCGAAATTTTCGCACTTTATTTATCTCTTCGTTACTTTTAAAATTTAAAATTACTATTATTTTTTTATAGACGTCATTTTTTCATATGCATGAGCAAATTAAATATTTTATTTATTTATTTATGTATTATGATTATTATTATTTATTTATTTATTATTTTTTTCACGTGAAAGCATATTTCATTTTATGCTGAAAAAAAAAGGCAACAATTAAAAATTTAAATGCCTATTTTAAAGCTATTTCTATATTTATATTTTTGTTAATTTTAAAACATCTAATCAAAAATTTGTTACAAATAAGGTACCAAATGAAAGGGGCGATTTTTCTGAATCCATCGGATTAAACAGCTTATTGATTTAGATTTTTTAAAATTACATAAAGTATGAAAATTAGGTGGTGGTTCAAACACAGATAGTGTCCAAGGAAACTTCTTAGACTTGACAGAGTCGGTCAGTAAGTGATGAGCGTAAGTATATCTGCTGATAGAACATGTGCAAAACTTAATTTGGAGTAAGAAATTGCAGTAAAACTATTTACATTTTACAAGTGATTCAAATTTATGATTGTACATAGAACATTATTAAAAGTAGAAAAATAAATTTGTAGGAAGAAATGACAATGAATAATGTTGTAAATAAAATTTAAATTATAAGAAAAAAAGAAAAAAAAAAAAATGAAAAGAATTTATATATATAATCAGAAATACACTGTCTACCTTACAGTATTTGGATACTTTCAAATTTAGACGTTTTGTCAAATATCTGGGAAAATTCTTTAGGAATTATCTCGAAACTTTAAGAGTATAAAGAATATATACAAAATATTCTAATGTTCTAAAATAATGCCTTATATATTTCAGTTATTATTCAGTTCAGTTATTCCTTATATATAAACTAATGCCTACCTTATATGTTACACCTCATACATTTTAGCAAAAGTTTTGTCCTGAAGAGGAAAAGAGGACTAGTAAAAATTAAACAAAAATCAAAATGTTTTGTGTCACCCTGTAAAAAATAATGTTTCAAATGCGTTTTAGCTACGGTATAGGATCCTTCTAATTATCTGTATAAAATTTTATGAGGCTGCCATATATTTTCATGGCGATAAGAGTTTCTTTAAATAAACATTAAAAAAAACCTTTCTATCATAATACGTAGGGTGTTAGACCCAGCGCAAAGCCATTTTTAGGAAACTTGGCATACAAAATTAGACCTAGTGTATTGCAACCAGAATGTAAAAATGTTACATATTTTACAAAATATGAGCATTTTTACTAAATAATTTTTACTTCGTATGCGCAAGCTTTAATAAAAATTTCATTTGCATAATTTAGCAGCCAAAAACAGTGAGCTACTTACATGAAAACTACAAAGAAATATCGTTTGAAAAAAAAAAAAAAAAAAATATATATATATATATATATGAGAGATAGAATGGATAGAATTTCAGTCCCCCCCCCCACCCCCCACCAAATAAATAATAATTAAAAAAAAAAAAAAAAGAAGAAGAAGAAAAAGAAGAAAGAGAAGAAGAAGGAAGAAAAAATGGTGATAAGGGGTTTAATCAATATTTATTTATACTCAGCAAATACTGTATTGTCATTGGACCCTGACTAAATAAAAATAAAAATTTGAATAAAATCCCCCTCATAATATATGGCTTTTATTTTGAGAGGAACTAAAATTCTGTTTATTCTGTCGCTCACAACCTGATTGTTCTTTCATATAAGTAGTTCAATAGGTTTGGCTAATAAATAACACCGATGAAATTTTTCAAAAACTTCCGCATGCGTAGTTACAAATAATTTAGTAAAAATGCTCATGTGTCGTAAGATATTTAGCATTTTTGCATTATATTTGCTGCATGCTGTGTCTAATGTAGTAAATAAAGTTTCCTAAAAATGGCTTTGCGTTGGGTCTAATACCCTACGTGTTACAACTCCCCCCTTTTCCCCCCCAATTTTTCAAAGAAACTGTTATA
This sequence comes from Salticus scenicus, assembly GCA_963930645.1. Lineage (NCBI taxonomy): Eukaryota > Metazoa > Arthropoda > Arachnida > Araneae > Salticidae > Salticus > Salticus scenicus. The sequence goes on along the minus strand of OZ005653.1, from coordinate 147,733,878 downwards.
CTTCTATGAATATAAATGGCAGACTCATAAAAAGTTATACAGGTAATTAAAAGCATCCGCATAATCACATAGTACAGTGAAAACGCATTTCAAGCCTTACTTTTACAGGGTGATCTAAAAAAACATTTGCTGAAATATATGAGGTTTTACAGGTTCTTTATACTTCTAAAATTTCAAGAGAATTCTAAAGCATTTTCTTTGATATTTAACAAAAACGTCTAAATTCGAAAAACCAAGCATATACTAACCACATACTTAGGCGGCTATCAGCACTAATTATACATGTTACTATATTTTTAAAGAAAATTACTTATATTTTACAAATGGTTATAATTTATGACTATATATAGAACATTTTTGAAGGTACAAAAATCAATTTGTAGGACAAAATGACAAAAAATAATGATGTACATAAAAACAAAATTATTCGGATAAAAAATAATTAATCTCTCTCTCTCTTTCTCTCTCTCTCTCTCTCTCTCTATATATATATATATTCAGGGCGCGAAATTTCCGTTCGCCAGCTCGCAATTGGCGAGTGGAAATTTTACTGTGGCGAGTAAAATTTCGGTCTAAATGTAGATGGAATTCTTATAGTATACGGTGCTACCAAAAAAAAAAAAAAAAAAGGAAGAAGAAAGAAAGAAAAAATCGACTTTGAAACGTAAAATCATGCTAATCTTAAAAGTAAAATTATTTGAATAAAAATTAAATGAAATCAATGCAAAAAAAAAAAAAAAAAAAAAAAAACAGAAGAAAAAAAAAAACAGAAAAAAAAATGTTCGAAACACAAACTGACCACATATTATTCAGCAACCAACACTAATTATACATGCTCCTAAATTAATATATATACATTGTACAAATGGTTTTAATTTATGACTATATGTAGAACATTATTTAAGAGGTACGAAAAAAGTTTTAGAGAAAAAAATGAGTAAGAATAGTGTTGTAAACAAAAATAAAGTTATTCAGATAAAGAAATAATTTAAGGGAAAAAACGATTTTTTTTTCATTAGAAATATAAACAACCTAGACAATAATATAGGCATTTGTGTTGCTTAGTTAATAAATGTATCAGCATTTTATTCTTTTTCCTTTTTTTTTTTAGGTGTTCATTTTCCTAATTTGGGCCTCAATAATATATTTAGGATTTCTGATTGACATTGATCGTGGATGACGAGGATCTATTAGTTCAGGGAGAAGACGGTCCAAATAGAAATTTTTTAATTTTGATTCCATTTTATTTTTCCAAAATTCGTCATTTTTTTTTTTTTTTTCAATTTTTTCTATTTTATAACCTTTCTTTGTCCACATTATAAAGACACAATATTCCCTGTTAGTTATGTGAAGTTGTCGATGTATTTGATAATAAAATTTATGGTTTGTATTTATATTACCAATTTCATTTCTTTGTTTGTTAAAAGTCCAAAATGTAAATTTTCTTGATCGTATTCCTTCCTCTGGGGTTAGCATTTCACATGTTTGTGAAATACTCCAAATCTTCAAAATGTAACCAACAGTACGATAAGGAACTTGCCTCGGGGAACTAGTACAAGTAGTTCTTTCAGGTTTCAATTAGAGCCCCCGATTCACATCGAGGGCTCTAGTTTCAATTAGTAATAAGAGAGGGGGATTTGGAAGCTGTCAGAATCAGTATATATTCGTTTCTCCTTTTTTGAAGTGAAGTGATGATTAAGAAGGACTTTTTTTTTTTGTCACTACACAGCAACCTTAAAGGAGGTCCCTCAATGTCTGGAGTAAGAAGATAGTCTTTTTTCCTTTCATCAGACTCTGACATAAAATTACATCCCCTCAGTTAGCGTATAAGTAACAGATAAGAAGAGAAATCGTAAACATATGCGTTGTTTAGTATTTTATTATTTAAATCTATTTTAGAGAATAAATAATTGAATTCGGGGTTTAAATTTCAGAATTATAATATCAAATAAATTGATTTGTTATATAAATTTTGATTTGCTTCCGCAAAGTAAAGAGAATATGACCAATGTAAATAGCTCGGTCAAAATGTAACATGAAAATAATTGTAAATTGTTTAAATTGTACAAATTTTAATAATTGTTTCAAGAAAACAATTACATGAAAATTTATTAACAAAGAAAAGGAATTCATCTAAAACAATTAATTATAAACTCTAGCGAAAATTAACGGGACCCATGTAATAATCTTTTTTTTTTTTTTTTCCCTTACAATAATTTTACATTTTTTTCCTTTTTATTATGTCAAGAGAAATTTACTCCATATTATTTGAGAAACATGCTGAGCTATCGGTAGTTGATATTCATGAGTTATAATTATAATATATGAAATATTTTAAATCGGAGTATGTATGGTGGGGTATAAAATAAGGCTAATTGTCTGCATTAGATACCCAGGTCTGGGTAGTTACTTCCGTGTTTCGTTCTAAAGGTCCTACCGCATATTAATGCGTGTTTCGGGGAAAACTACGAAAAATTCCGAACTAGCTCGATCTGGGATTGAACCTCTCGGCCACTGTTGAGCTTTGGGTATCTGTGAAATAAACTTCAGGGACTACTTCATAAATTAAATTTCTGAATACTCTCCCTTAAAATGTTTATTATCACATTTTAAAATTACATTGAATGGATAATTAAAATGTTCACCCTTCTTACTATTAAGCAAGTTAAAGTTATATAGGTATAGCCATAATTTCGACAATATAATTTTGGCAATACAATTTGGCAATACAATTTTACTAAATTTTAAAATATAATGACTTTATACCTACATTTAGCGAATTCTTTGTTATTAGTCTATGATTTATTTTATTTATTTATTTTTTCCTTCTTTCCTCTTTTTTTTTTTTTTTTTTTTTTCTTCCTCATAATGTTAAATGATTTTATAGAGGAAAATGATTTCACCAAGAATATATGCACAATTTAAAACAATTCATTACAGATACAATTTGAAAAGACAGAAAGAAAGAAAAATAAATAAATAAGAATAAAGAAAGAAAGAAAAATACTTTTTTTTTTTTTAAATCCGTCTTTTCTAATACTTTCTAACATTCTGAGACAGTTTTTTCTTTTTCTATCTTTTTTTTTTTTTTTTTTTTTTTTTTTAATAACGTTTTAATAGAAATGTTTTTTATAATTTTAAATATTTCTAAAAAATAAAAATCACTTGAGAAAACAATTTAAAATATTGACACAATGTTAAAATTCAAAAGAAAGATTGAATTTTCAAGCTTAATTTTTTACTGTTAAAAGTTTAAAAAGCCCTGAATATGAATATGTGTATTATCTGATGCAATTACTTAGAAATGATAAATGCTTTCTTTTGCTCTTGCATGACAGACAAAATGTCGATTTACAGGCCAACTTTTGAAGCAAGGTTTTGGTTAAATTACACGTTTTGAGTTCCCCTGGTTAAAAATATATTTTATGGGGGGGGAGGGGAGGAATTGCATAGGAATGATAATTTTCCTTTCTTGCTTATAAACCAAGATTTATCTGTTTCATTTCAAATAATGAAATTTCAAATATGTATATGGTAAAATTTAAGTTTTCAATATGCAATTGAATTGTTTGAAGTTTAATTCAAAATTTTCTACTAATGAATAACACACAGGCTTTATGAATGTGATGTTTTAAGAATTACTATTTTAAATTATTTTATATTGAAAATAAATGGACTATTTTTTATATTCATATTCGTAGATGTTTTTGCTTATTTATTTATTTATTTTTCATGGCTTAGATTTTCTTTGATAGTATTAAATTTATCACAGTTTTATCATTATGGTTTGTTATTGATATAAAAGAAATTACATCATATCATATTGCAATCAAAAGCAGTCTTTGTATGAGCAAATTTTGCAAATCTCACATTCCCATAAGTTCTGCACAATGTGTCCTAATTTTGTCTTTTTATTCTTTTTCTAAAAGCCATTTTGCATTAAAAAAAAAAAAAAAAAAAAGATCAATTTTTTTTTCCCTAAATATCTCAAAATGAAAGTTGTTGTCTTCGAATGCAAAGTGAAAGAAGCAACACGATTTTCAACCAAAGAGAAATGACACTTGTTTCGCTCTCTTTTGTTCGGGAATGACACCTGTTAGCGCTGTCCATCACTGACCTGTTCACACGCCTCCAAGACTGCCCGCTCCTTATCGGTAGGGCGGATGAATTTTTTTGAGCTATCCTCGGCTATAACGGGATTCAAGTAGCTCGGATGATTTCGGCTATAACGGGATACAAAAGGTTAATGTCTGATGTGAACAATGCATTGAATTTTTGCATACTAACTTAGAAACAGAAAGATACTGCGATACGTAACCCTCTCTAAAAATTTTCATAAGCAATAACGGACATTTATACAAAATTTCTTATAAATATGAAGCAGTTTGATTTAAAAACAATCGTATCCCCCTTCCCCTTGTCCCCCAAAAATATGTAACACTCACCGTAATTTTTCATTAAAGGAAAGGGATAGTTGTTAAAATTTTAATTAAAATTGGTAACATTGTGATATTTATACAATTCTTTTTCTCCTCTGTTCTCATACCCCCCAAGACATATGTAACAATCAGCGTAAATTTTCTTAAAAATTAAGTGATATTTATAATAAATTTTATTAAAGTGCAAAGCATAATGATATAAAACTTCATTTGTATATTTTTGTATCCAGCACCCCCTCCTCTCTCCCAGATACATGTAACACTCACCGTAATTTTTGATTAACAGTAAGTGACTTTTGCACAAATTGTCAATAAACAGAAGTCGATAAGAAGTGTTATTTAAACAGATTTTGTTATACATCTGTCCCTCGCCGCTGCTACACACACTTGTCCCCTTTTTCAACTACAGGTAACTTTCATTATAATTTTAATAAAATGTAAGTGACAGTCATACAATTTTTTTTACTCTGCCCCCTCTTAGCAACTCCCCCCCCCCCCCAAAAAAAAAATAAAATAAAATAAAATAAATAAAATATGTGTAACACTCACTGTAATTTTTCTTAAACAGTAAGTGGTATGCACACAAAAATTTATTTATATCGATACTAGGGTAGTTTAAAAAATATATATTTTATTTCCATCTGCTCCCCCTTTGTCCCCCCCCCCAGGTATAGAATGCACTCATTGTGATTTTCATAAAAAGTAAGTAATAGCTATAGAGTATATCATTAAAAACGGTAAAATGGGGATATAAAAAATCATTTTATTTTCTCTGCCCCCCCCCCCTCTTTAATTCCCCACCCCAAAGTATGTCTGGCACTTACCGTAAAACTTTCCCAAATTGTGTGTGATTATACAAAGTTTTTTTTTAAATCGTTAATAGGGGAATTTAATATATATATATATATATATATATATATATATATATATATATATATATATATATATATATATATATATTACTTCCATCCCCCTCCCCCCCTTGCCCCTTAGGTATACAATACGCTCATTGTGAATTTCATAAAAAGTAAGTTATAGTTATAGAATATATCAATAAAATCGGTAAAAAGGTGATATAAAAAATCATTTTATTTTCCTCGGGCCTCCCTCCTCTCTTTAACCCACCCCCGAAGTATGTCTGAAACTTACTTTAAATTTTTCACAAATTGTGTGTGATTATACAAAGTTTTTTTTTTTTTTTTTTTTATATCGTTAATAGGATAGTTTAAATATATATATATATATATATATATTACTTCCATCCCCTCCCCCTTGCCCCTTAGGTATACAATGCGCTCATTGTGATTTTCATAAAAACTAAGTTATAGAATTATATCAATAAAATCGGTAAAATGGTGATATAAAAAATCATTTTATTTTCCTCTGCCCTCCCCCCTCTCTTTAACCAAACCCCCCGAAGTATGTCTAAAACTTACTGTAATATTTTCAAAAACTGTACGTGATTATACGAAGTTTTTTTTTTTTTTTTTTTTTTTTTTTGTTTTTTTTTTTTTTTGTTTTTTTTTCCCTTATCGATAATAGGGTAGTTTAAAAAAGAATATATTTTATTTCCATCTCCCCCCCCCCCACCCCGCCCCCTTGACCCTCAGATATATAATACAGTCGTTGTGATTTTCATAAAAAGTAAGTGATAGTTATAGAATATATCGTTAAAATCGGTAAAATGGTGATATAAAATATCATTTATTTTTCCTCTGCCCTCTCTCTCTTTAACCCCCCCCCCTCTTCCCCGTATGTCTGACACGTACTGTATTTTTTTCACAAATTGTACGCGATTATAAAAAGTTTCATTAAAATCGGTAGGAATGTGATATAAAAACAATTGCTTTCTTTTGATCTGCTCCTGGTCCCCCCTCCTTTCCCCAGGTATATACTAATTGAATGTTGTGGAAAATCAGCTGAGATTTTTAAAAATCGTAATTTTAAAGTCATTCTTTAAGTTCATTATTTGATATTTATTATTTTGCGATTTGCGAATTAAAAAAGTGCCCTTTTTCCAGTGCTTTTTTTTCCGGGTGCTTTTTTTTTCCGGGCCCTTTATTTCCGGGATCCGAAAATATATTAGTTAATAAGAATCTAGAAGGAAAATATTTTATTTTGGAAGAAAATAGCTAAGCAAAATAGATAGAAAATTTTGGATAAAATAATTTTTAAACAATGACACTTTTGAATTCAGAAATTTTAATTCATCAAACTGGAAATTAATTTTTGATAGAATGGAGTAAAAGGCTGATTTTTATCAACTATATGAACGACTGAGCTACCCTGGCTGATAACCAGCTCGGCACTTCTCACATAATTTACGTTGGCAAGATCACCGAGTCTGAATTAAAGCAGCTATATCAAGTGACAAATTTAAACATGGCATAACTCCAAACGGCCACGAAATTTCAATTCAGAAATTACACATAGTTGGTAAAAATCAGCCTTCTACTCCATTCTATCAAAAATTAATTTCCAGGTTGATGAATTAAAATTTCTGAATTGAAATTTCGTGGCCGTTTGGAGTTATGCCATATTTAAATTTGTCACTTGATATAGCTGCTTTAATGCAGACTCGGTGACCTTGCCAACGTAAATTATGTGAGAAGTGCCGAGCTGGTTATCAGCCAGGGTAGCTCAGTGGTTAGAGCATCCGCGCGTTAAGCGGAAGGCCTGGGGTTCGATTTCTGGCTCTGGTATTTTTCCCATAGTTGGTAAAAATCAGCCTTCTACACCATTCTATCAAAAATTAATTTCCAGGTTGATGAATTAAAATTTCTGAATTGTAATTTCGTGGCCGTTTGGAGTTATGCCATGTTTAAATTTGTCACTTGATATAGCTGCTTTAATGCAGACTCGGTGACCTTGCCAACGTAAATTATGTGAGAAGTGCCGAGCTGGTTATCAGCCAGGGTAGCTCAGTGGTTAGAGCATCCGCGCGTTAAGCGGAAGGCCCGGGGTTTGATTCCCAGCTCTGGTATTTTTCACATAGTTGGTAAAAATGAGCCTTCTACTCCATTCTATCAAAAATTAATGACACTTTTGATAAAGATAATAAACGAATATTGAATCAAACATTCAAACTCACATTTTCTGAAAAAAAAAAAAAAAAAAAAAAGAAAAAAGAAAAAAGCAAAATTCTCCCGTCAGTAAAAAAATATAGAAGCTATGCAAGAAGAATATTACATTTTATTTTATTTTTTCTCCCTCTCTCTCTATGTATATATTTAAAAAATATTACTGTCCCTGGCG